>CAKALG010045990.1:0-37272 GCA_916700815.1 Helicolenus hilgendorfi
ATAAACATATGCATGAAGCAAGCATATTTTTCCCACAAATCTCCCTTTAAGGTACATTTTGAACAGATAAAAAATGTGATTCATTTGCGATTATGACAATCATTAATCGCGATTAAATATTTTAATCGATTGACAGCCCTACAATAAAGTAATTTCTCAGAAAATACCGTACAGTGTATTCAACAAATGTAAGTCTTATGATTTATGAATGAAAAACAGTTCTTGACTCAAGAAGTAAGATGTTTTAACATGAAAATAATTATTTATCAGTAAAACAATGTAGAGAGAATGAACTGAGTCAGAGTCTTACTTGAAAAAAAAGTAGAATCTTATTCTTATTTTAATATCTAAAATTTATATCTGCATAGCAGCAAAATAGTTTTGTAATCTAGGACTCCATACGGTTGATTTGACTGTTAGTGTATGAAGAGTTGATATTGTTTGTAATTTACAGGCAAAATGTAAAAATCCTAAAAGGCTGTGTGTGGAGCTGTACCATCTGCTCCCTTCAAAGAGGGCTTGAAGCTTTCAGGTCTCAATTTGCATTTTAAGCTTACATTAATATTTGCAGTTGAAAGAATCTTTTTCCATTTTCACAAATTTATGGCAGGGTGCAGATTTACCATGCTTGAACAGTCTGGGAGAATTATACCTGTGTTTGCTAATGCATTATGGCTACACTACCTACTTTTTTGGTATAAATGTCCTTTAACTGGCAGTTAAATGCCTATAAAGGATGAGTATGTGCCATGTAAATCAGTGCTGGTTCAGTTACAATGGACATTACACTTACTCAATTAGAGACCCTTGTTGGGTAGAATTGATTGTACCTTTTCAGCTGGACAGTGACATCTGTCATTGGACTGTACGGACGGCTGAGACAGCATCTGGGGAAGCTGGGCTGTAACCAGGGGAGGGGAAGTCCCATTAAAGGTCTTCTTGGCTTCACACTGGATCAATACAGAAATTTCACCATTTAGACACCTTACTTTCTCCAAAATCCACTGTATTGAGTCCACTTAACCCAGGGTAAGCTGGGTTTTAGCTGGCATATATTTTTACATCATGCTGCAAATATAAGATGTGGTAAACTGTGCGGTGAAACTTAGAAAGTACTAAGCAGTGATAAGTCCTTCTCAAGGTTGTGACAATTCCCTCGGAGTAACGTTACACCGACATGACAGCATGCTTATGGAGACATATAATGGTAAGGGGTCAAAGGTCAAATCTCTCCATTTGGAATCACTGTAACATTAGCTCCTATCGATTCTATGGTGATGGAAGAGCTCTGTTATTAAGTTTCTATCTGGGGACGCGTACCCTTATGGACAAGACCAAAAACGTCTTACACTTTCATTGTCTGATCACACCGCATAGGTTAAAATACAAGCTAGTACTGTCTGTTACTACAGAACACCAAGTACTTTACTAGGTGACCTACTGAAGTACAGTTTCAGAATTTCGAAGGCAAACATATACTGTACTGTATCTTCTAATTTATTTCTTTACTTGTGAATGTATTATGTATGATAAATGACACAAATGTTGTCACAAACTATTACTACTCGTTACTTGTAGTCATTTTATTTACAATAAACAGTGGGTATTATTACTGTGGTGAAAAATCATAGCGTGTTACCTTTGGCTCCAGTAGGTCACAGCAAGTTTCCATTTCGGCCATATAAGGGTCACAGTAGATTAGAATTTGTTTCAGTTCAATCTGTGAAAAAGAGCGTTCATTAAGGGACCATTGTAGCATCATACAACAGTTTCATCATCACATCATGCCCCTCTTTTTACTGATAAAGGTCTGCTCTTCCAACACTTTCTCATCCCAACTCATCACATACCACTGCTTTATCACGCCCCTTGGCGTCACTTTATTTTCGGTATCATAACCACTATAGTTAGATTTAACAAAGAACTACATGGCTAGGATTAAAACTACTACGTTTGTATAGTGAGAATTAAACTGACCGTACGAACAGCTGATTGTAACGTGACGCACAACACGATACATTTCCTGGATGAAAGATTTGTGCTTGTTGGAACCATCCACCACGCTTCCTGCCCACCCTGTGTCTTTTTGCCCTTTCAGCTACGTCATCACACTCCTAGCACACTTTCTCCGAGCATTTACTGTTGACGCAGATGGGTTTACGCTGTAGTTAATGGAACACCCGGTGCGTTTCATACCGGTCCCAAGGGGTGCCGTGTGTGGAGGTATCGAATGCTGATGGCAGTGACAAAGCCTCTGTATTTGACGCCCTGGGAATGAGAACAGGCTGGCTCTTCGCTGGTTAAGACAGTATAATTTGTTGAGTTGTCAGCTGTTGTAGCTTGAAGACCTAACATTGCCATTCCCATTGCCAGCAAAACAATAAACCTAAAACTTTTATTTTTTTATTTTTTTAAAAAGCTCCAACTTCTGCATGAATTGCAGCTGCTTCAGAACAGAACTTGAACCCTACAGTTTTTCCAGATGTAATGACTTGCATCTTTACAAAGCAAATGGACTAAACAGTCAGCTGTTAATGCTACTTAAGCTCAGTTCTACTCAGAGGCATTAGGTGACCAAATGGCATAGCTGACCTGATGTTTTTCTAGGGGCATCTCTAAGAATGAGCCAAACACACAAGACAAAATAGAGGATTTACAGAGATTAAGAAAATATGCCCCAGAGCCACATTTTAAATACATTTTGAAAGCACTGAGAGTGCAAACATGTCTGTGATGATAGTACACTATTGATGGAGATGAGTAACAAAACTACTGCATGAAAACCTGGTAAAGATTTAGCTGAAGAGAAAAAAATGTTTTTCACAAAGTTTGCGTGGGACATACATCTACAGGTCGTCCATCCTCCACTCGTGTAGTGATGAGAGTGCGCCCACTGGGGTCAACGCTGTCCTTCTCATCAGTCAGTCTCCTTTCTATTAGCTTGCAGTCTATGTAAATGGAGACCATGTTGCTCTGTACAGAAATGCTCAGCTTGTGCCACTGGCGATCAAAAAGGGCATGTAGGTCACGACTCTTAAATGTGTAGCGGAGAGCGTTCTTCAGCTGGCCCTGGGAGGAAAACTCCACCACCTTCTTGCCACCGTCAACCACGACGGACACCTGAGAAGCAAAGAAACATCCCATCATATTCCAGCATATTTTCACACACTGAAACTGATATGTGACGTTAAAACATACAGTGGGGCCCACCTGACTGCCTCCCGAATGGTCGAATATCTGCCAAAGATACCAGCGGTCTTTTTTTGTAGTTCTTCTTACCCGGAGGATGGTGACAAGGGAGTATTCACTTGAAAGCCCATTTGGAAATATTTCTCTAAAAAAAACATCATATAACATGGTCAGATTCTCTCAGAATATACATATTAAATCTATCATTAAAACAATAAAAAAAATGAAAGATGACCGTGTCAAGAGTCATTTCTCAATATTGAACGTAAACTCTTCTAACCCTTTCAGTGGCTGAACAATGAAGCAGCCAATCAACTTCAATGATCAATAAAACATTTCAATATCCTCCCGCTGCTGCAGTTATACACATAAATAAACCTGACAAACTTGATTCCATTTAGCTAGATGAATTGTATACTGACATTGTATACTGGTATTCCTGTCTTCCAGATAATGAAAACATGTAGAAATTGATCGAAACTCCCAGAAGCCAATCTTTTACCTCACCGAGATACCATGTGCTACAGTTATAGGGTTATAGATGCCTAGTGCAATGCCGTTATAGGTTTATGTGTATGACCTCAGCTGCTCTGTAAAGTCAAATAACAATGCTGTGTTCACAGCTGAAAATATGTTCCAGCTGAAGCAAACTACGCAGAGAAAATAGGAAATATATAGGGAAAAACAATATCATATTTCAAATCACACCCACTCGCAGATGAATTTATTCAGTAACTCATCTCTCAACCCCACAAGCTTCCTAATTTTATACATTGCGTTAAAAAAACATTGTACCCTTCAAAATACTCTAACCCTAGCCCTAACTCCAGACTCAGATTAACAGTCAAACGTGGAAGAGCATAAACATAATAAATCAAGATCAGCAAAAATAATAATAATGCAATGATAAGGTCATTGGGAAGGCAGAGCGCAGCCTGGGGGAGGGAGAGAGAGAGTTTTCTACAGACAGGTTGGAAATTAGTTTTCACTCCAATATATCATCTCCTATTCTCTCAGAGCTTCATACCCTCTTCTATTGTGTCCCTTGAATTCTTTGAGATTTCGGTGTAAACGGTACATGACTAAAATGATAAATACACCAAGTTAAAGCTCCCGAAAAATGCCTCTTTGAGAGGCCAAGGGCTGGGGAGGTTATTTGTTGCCGAAGGGCTAAAGGACTATTTCAGCTGCAAATCAATATGAAACGTGGCAGGGCAATTTATAAAAATGAGGATTTATAAAATAAATTCAACACAGAATATTTCCATGCCGCACATATGGTAGCTGCTTGTACATAATGTGTTACACATTATTATAATAGGCACGGAGTAAAAAATGTAAAAGAGAACACCAAGAGCTGCAGCTTATGGAACATAATAAATGTAAGCAGGTTTAATATAACGGAGATACTCTGCAAAATACTGTTTTCTGTTAGAAGCCCTGGAGTCCACAACCTTCATTACAAAGTCTCCAACCAAGTCTGCTCTTATTTCAAAACACGGTCTGTCTACAGTGCGGCACACTTGATCTCTGATGGCCCACAGGGTTCAAGTTCTTGACCTCGCGTTGAGTACCATCTGTGGCTAAATGGGCTAAACCCGGAGCTCAGTGTCGGTTGGTTTGAACACTGTTTTTCTGACTCTTTGGAAAAACGCTACTCTGCATTTTTAAAGTAAGTGATAATGAGTGAAGGAAAAGGATCTGCATTCATCTTCTCTGCTCTCATGATACAATGCTAACACAACTTTAATAATACTGTACTGTACTGTATGTGATTTTGCCAACCCTATCTCTTAAAAGTTTCAATTTAGAGCTGGAACAATTAATCGATTAGTTGTTGACTATTAAATTAATCGCCAACTATTTTGATAATTAATGAATCGGCTTTAATCATTTTTATGAAATAAAAAGCCCAAATTCTCTGATTCCAGCTTCTTAAATGTGAATATTTTCTGGTTTCTTTACTCCTCTATGACAGTCAACTGAATATCTTTGAGTTGTAGACAGAACAAGACATTTGAGGACATCATCTTGGGCTTTGAAAAACACTGATCGAAATTTTTCACTATTTTCTGACATTTTATAGACCAAACAACTTATCAATTAATCGAAAAAATAATCGTCAGATTAACCAACAATTAAAATAATTGTTAATTCCAGCCCTAATTCAGTTTATATATAACTAATTTATATTGGCAAACTTTTGGAAAAAACATAACTGCTTCCTTGATTGCATTCAATAACAATATTTCATTTCAATGCAAGTTGTGTGATGTTTTTATACTACAGGGTTGGATTCTACAATGTGAAGTAGCCGGGCCTGCTTCCAAGCCAAATTACTGAAACAGCCACAGCAGTAAGGAAGAGCAAAAAAGAAATCTTGAGTGACATATGCAAAAGTACTGTATATTATAAAATAGTGCACACCCAGAGCAATAATCAGGAGAAGCACAAAAGATCACAGAGCTTCCACAAGAGCTATAATCACAACTCGTTCCATTTTTATAAAGAACGACCATGAGCTTTCTGGAAACTATCACCCCTCGTGGAAAATGTCTTTGCATATTGCTTGGCTGGCACTACTCCTTGTATAATCAGGGACAATGGTTTGACAGAATGTCACAGCAACACTACCGGTCTGGTAGAGAATCTCCCGGAAGCGACTTTAGTGTCCCGTCTTGTAAGAAATCCTATCCAGGAGGATTCTCTAAACCAGTCAGAGGATCAGATTGCTATAGCTGAAACAATCAAACCGCAAATGTTAGCCTTGTTGGCTCACATCCCAAATCACTGACACTCAATCCTCCAACAGATCAAAGTGGTCTCAACCATGGCAGTTTATACGCTGAACGCATCATTCATGCTAGCGAGGACTAAAGCTTCCTCTCAGCGTGACTCCCCTTTCCTGTTTAAATGTGGAAGTGCTATGTTTGCCAGCGTGATAGAAGACTGCAACTGATGAAGCCAAATTAAATGAACGCCTGTGATCTGGAAGAGGGATATCTTGCCAGCGAAGAGACGTTATGCAGCTGAGTGTGTAGCTGAGATGTGTGAGACTGCCATCAATACAGTGTAAATAAGGGTTTCTCCGCATGCGTATGTAATGGAGAGATAACACGGCGATAGCAACAAGCCACCAATAACAGGCAAGCATTTTCAAAAGTGTGTGATCTGCCACCGTGACTACATGCTGTAAAATTAATTCAGAGTCATTTGTTACCTGCGATCAACCTGGAATTGTTTACCAAAACGTGCAGCTGTTCATTGGTAGAAAATCACTGTCACAACAGATCTGCTGTTAAGACTATCAAACAAGTTATCACGGCGGCTGCCCTTAGTTGCCCCTCTATTCCTGTCACCAGCCACTTCTCACTTCCCCCAGGTCCATGCATTACTTTCCAGACCTGCCATTCTCCATCCACCCAGCCGATGCCTTCACACTTTCCCACGAGTCCCAGTCATCCCAGCAGTCCATTTCCACCTGCACCTGGCCAGATACCTTTTACCTGTTGCGTTCCTGTCAACCTGTGGACTCTAAGCTACTTCTGTTCTGACTTGCTGCCTTTGCCTGTAAGCCTTTGTATCGTCATTTTACCATTAATAATCACTGATCTATTAAAAGAGAACCAAACAATAAGAAGACCATTCTATACATCTGTTTAAACACCCTGCATCAACAAAAATATCCTATATTTATGAAAAGCCAATGCTAGACACGTTGGATAACACTCTACATATCAAAGGGCAATGGGAACTGGAGCTGAATACAATAGTGGACGATGACAACTGATGTCACAGGGGGGTTGGCAGCCAGCTATGGAAAGCATTTGATTGGAAGGTTAAAATGTTGGCTCTTTAAAAAACAATCCTACCAACAAATCCTGGAGAAACTGTGATGTGTCGTTGACCATACTCGTATATATATTTTGGGATTGCCTGAAAATACAAACATTTTGGAAAAACGTCAAAGAAGAAATGGAGAAAATTCTGCACCTTTCCCTAGACCCGCTATTGTTGCTGTTGGATGTATCACCTGAACACCTGTTTAACACAGACCAGTGTTATATACTGCATATTATGTTGATGGTTGCATGAAAAATAATTAATATTAATTGGATGGAGACTAACCCTGCCACGATTGTTCAATGGCTACAAAAAGTCAAACGTGTTTACAGGATGGAACCAGCCCAGCTAAAACTAAAACTGCCTATTTTTATAAGGAGATGGACATCGGGTATTGACTACATTAGTAAGGAATCTTGCACTTTGTTTTGATGTATAATCTGTGTAGGAATATGTATAGGTAGATGTGTGTGTGTGTTCTACTTCTGTACGGTGTTATTTCATCTATATTAAGTAAAGCCCAATATCAAGGTGATTTTGTTTTGCAATATTAATTGCCTGTTAATGTGTGATAATGGTAATAAAGTGAAAAAATAAATAAACAACCACTGAACAGTTCCTGTCTGCCTGGTTGTTTGTATTTGAGTCCTTTTCTTTGCTGCCTAGCCCGTACAGCACACACCGCGTGAGACAAATTACAGTCCCTGGATGTGGCTTTGACAGTAAATATAGGTGAGTTAAAGCACTTCAAGCTGCTAGGATGTGTGAGGTCGTAGGCTAAAAGGCCATTGACGTCAACGTATATGCTTGCATCATATATTTCTGAACAGAAAATCAAAAAATACAGACAAGCACTGTATTTTCCAGAAATAATTTAGATGCTTATTACTTTAAAAAAAAAAAAGAGTGAGTCAGCTATACAGTATTGATTACAGTAAACCTATATGATTAATTAGCTGACACGATGGTTACAAACCACTGAAGCCACAGATTGATAAACAAACACACCCTGGTGATTTGATACACTATATCTCAGACTCAGTGGCTCCTTTGTATCTACACTGTATGCTACATTTTACATCTACATAAATAGCTTAATGTATCCCATTGAACATTTTACTTGTTACTTGTTGATGATAGTTAGCATTCCGGCCACACAAATCACATTATGAGACGTTGTGGTCCCATTCAAAGGAAGGATTAATTCCATTCCCATTTCAAAATGAGCGATGACTAATGTCTTTTTGTGCTGAGCTTCATACCGACAATTTTATTTGACTTAATCTTTAAGACTAGAAATAAATAAACATGACATAGAATTTTCACGGCGCAGCTAACAGAAAGCACAAATAAGTCTAAATATGTATAAAGATGAAAGAAGTGGGCAGCACTTAGAAATGGCACCTATTTCACATATGTCTCCTTTAAATCTGCATTCGACCTTTATACTTGGGTATGTTTTGTTTTGCAAAACAAGGATTACAATGCATGTAAAATAGATGTAAAAACGGTAGTCCAATGAGGCTGCTTGTTGCAAATTACATGATAAGAAAAGGAAACCACTCACGGATCTTATTTTGCTGAACAGTTAAAGATAGAAAAGCACAAACAAGTTATTGCAGCACCGTGCTTCAAAACTGTGTGAGCATGTTTTGAATACATGTTGCATTTTGTAGGGCAATGTCTCACCTCACACAAATGTTCCTTGAGTGTGTCAGCTCTGATCTACGCACCATAATGCCTACTGTGCCAAGGAGCTGGCAGAACATTAGCCAGATCTAGAGAGTCGACCTGAGCATCTATTGCTGCAATATCCTGCGAGTGAAGCAAGCAATGTTTTAGTGGCTGTGGCGGGGGCAGAGGGGCCTCCTGCTTCGTGCAATTGCCCTCGCTTTCCTTCGTCAGCTGACATGCAGTATCACCTGTCAAAGTACTTAGATAATTGGATATGAGAGGGATCGCAGTCTCGCCACTATAACCAATGACACTGTCAGCAGTGTCATTGAGAAGCAGCATCTTCTTGCACTATGGGCCCAGACTGAGGGAAGGGCTGATGTAAATATATTTTCGGCTGGAACAGGGAAGCAGATCACAAATCACCTGGCTCTAAGATTCTTCCACCTCGCCAGAGAGAGAGTGGCAGTAAATGTTTACAGTCGCGTGTCATGTAAAAATGCTAAAAATATCCTCCCCTCCCGGAAGAATGACACAGTGTTCTCTTTCACTGTTACAACTTCAGGACACAAAACAATAAACATCTCAAAATAATTTCTCATTTTTTTTTATCCAAAACCACTCTGTAAAGCCAAGTTCAGCATCCCTTACTGGTTCATATGTGCCACTGGTCTTTCTTGATACAAGTGATGGTAATAAATGTGTAATAGCCCTTTACATATTCTATCAAATCAAAATCCCCACTATATCATCATATTAGCATAAAGGTGAAGTCACAGAGCGGTCTCACCATTTGACCGAGGGAATAAAGGTCTAGAGTAAATGGCACCTCAGTGTGTCATTTATGTAGTTATTTTAATATTCCTGTCTTATTATACGCACTTTTTCCATTCCTTTATGTCCCACTTTTCGCCCTTAGGAGATTTCTAGAATAAACGCAATATATATTAATTCTGTTGAAATTATTCCCTGTCTAACAGCTCACCTCACAGCTTGCCCTTATTAGCCAAGGCAAATGGAACTATTGCTCTGAGCATGGTATATCTGGGTTGCCTCAAGTCAGTCCTTTCATGAAATCCAGTTATGGCTCCACTGTTTTCTTTTTTTCCTACAATATCACCGGATCTGAAGGAAAGCAAGCTTAAACCCTCATCATGTTCTGCACAGCGGAGATCTATAATAGCAGTAATATTTTAGCATTTTTCACAGTATCATGGGGTCTTGCAATGTTTGAGGTGAAATATTCAGAACCGGTACATGACGGAGAAAAATAGTAATAGCCTAGGTGTTAATCCAAATGAACACTGCAGTTTAATACTGTTCATAGCCTCGGCCACACATGAGTGACTGCACCTTATAGTGTGCTGGCATTGTGTTTCTGTTCAATAGCAAGAGCATGAGAGTGTGGAGAAATGAAGCAGCATATAGGGAGACTATTTACAGGGTCATGACTGTCTGTCTGAGTCATCCTCAAATGTTATGAAGGAACCAGAGTACGACATCTGAACCCAAATGATGCAGAAAATAAACACATATGCACGCTAGCACACACACACACGAGGACTCTACTCACTTCGTTGGCTTAATGAGCGGACTGCTTCCTAAACGATATGACGGCAGGTCCTCTGTGATCGTTCCCTTTCGGAGAAGAAACTTTTCTGTGAGATCAAATCCTGTGAACAGGTTTACAGCGTGTCACTAGATTTAAACAAGCAAGTGTTGACTCATTCACAAAGCACTTGTGTTTCGTTCAAACTTACCTGTGATTTCCAGGGGACGATCTAAGACGTCAGAAAACCTGTAGTCCTCTACGCTAAGAGGGGGACATGAGCCATCTATAGAGGAAAGCCACCGAGAAGTTGGTTGTGCCGGGTACAGACGTTCATTTGTATTTTTGAAGCAGTTTTGACAAGTATTACAGAAGAGAAGACGATAAATTGAATCACAAATTCATTTCCACGGTGCGTTTCTTTTCATTTGACAAACAAAACGTCGACATCAGAGCAGAAAATCAATTCACCGTTTCTTTTTTTTGTATTCCATTAATTTGTAAAACTTTAGTTTAAACTAAATACAATAACCAACCGAGACAAGACTCTGGGATGTAATTAAGAGGCGAGCCTAGATCTGCTTTACCGAAAATTAAATGGAGATTGACTTTATGAATACCGATAGGCCCATAACATTTTTACAAGTCTAATGTTCTGGCTCAAGCCTTCACACTCTCAGTCTTTCCCAAACATATAAAGTGGATTCCCCATATAACGGCATTACGAAGGGTGGTTTGCCATTGTAAATAAATTGTGGACAATAAATGTTTTTTAAAATTTGTAAAACATAAATATAAAGAGATTTTTAAACATTATGCTTAGCTTAACAAGAGTTTGGATATGTTACCATCTGCACATGGATTTTGGATGAAATCTAAAGTTGTAATAAATGATTATATAAAGGCAAACAAAACCCTTTTAATCACAAAAGATTTGACTGTAGATCTATATGCTATATGTGCACCATATGTTCTTTACCTCGACATTAATGAGCGATCATTCCTTTCTATAGATAAAACGTGTCTGCTTTATGTTGATACGGACACTTAAGAGAAAGACAACAACTGATACTTTCCAAAATGGCACTCCACTGTTGAAAGACAGAAGTTGCTGGACAACAAGTTGAGGACACACGTACCTGTCCGCTCACTCACTGCCATTCCAAAAGTGCAAGGAATGAAATTTACAGTCCAAAGGAAAGCAGTCCATCTTAACAAGCAAATCATGGCTCTGACGCCAGAAAGCAGTCCCACTTGAAAACCTGGATGCAAACAGAAGAGTTTTTATTTTACAATTATGTTCAATTCAATCTTAATACTTGGTCAAATTGAAATAAATAATGAAACACGTCTTGCACTAATCTTAATTAAACATTTTTCCGCATGCAAGTGACAACAAAGGTAGAGCTAATAGACGGACCTTTACAGCAAACAATGATGCTCCACTGATTTTCATTAGAAACTTGCTATTCTGCTGGGTGCAACAGAAACTTTGACTTGGAGTTATTCAGGCAGTCTAGCACTGAAACAATCTGATGTCTCTGTGATCGCTAAGCAAACTTAGACGGTTAAAACTTCAGATTTCCCTCCTTTTATCTGGCTGCAATCATATCTCACAGTGTTCTATTAATTGTTATCAAATCTGGGCTTTTCATTCTAAAACACATCCAACTGAATAAGATTATGTGCAAGACTTGTTATCGTGAAATTCAATTTTAGCTGCAAATCATATCTGATTCTCTTAAGACCCAGCTCTCATGTCCACTTGTGTGTACTGAAAGCCTCTCTTGAGTGTTTATGTAAAGTCACTCAATGTGGTGAATGCACTTCTGAGTCCTTCGTTCATTAGTTTTCATGAACAGCTGCCATACAGTGACGAATGGAGACGTCTATACTGCAGCTAAATCATTATACCCTAAGCAATGTTTATGTTAAGGTTTCGGTTTGCTAACTATTGTGAGCCAAACTGCCTCTTGGACTCCATGGACAGTTTGCAATTCATTAGGTCAGTATGTCATCACCACAGAATAGCTGTGGATCTGTGCTGATGGTAATCTTCAGAATCTACAACAAGATGAAGACAACCAAACAGGGAGATATTACTATGTCAGATGTTGATCTAAACGCAGTATATTGCATGTTAAAACCATACAAGTTGGCAAGTTTAAGGAGTTTTCATCATTATTTTACTTTCTCTGAATTTATTATCTATATTCCAAATTAAGTTCACAGTAGTGAGTCATTGTGTGAGAAGTTCAAAACATGACTGTGTATTCTTTTGTCTGGCTTTAGTCACAATGCCAAAGCCTTGATCTTTGTTTCTGTAGTACTCTGTTAGCACTCTGTTGTGTTTTGATCTGTAAGCTGTCAGCAGTGTCTTGTTCAAGGACGTCGCATGCGAGGGATCAAACCTGGAAACCTCCAGTTACAAGAGAGTCTCTTAAGCTATTTGACTGCGGTGCCAAACCAAAATCTTCTGCATTACTCTCGTGCCACTGCAAAGAAGGCAATAACTTTTTTCAGGGCAGAGTCATCCTGGATGGTAAGAGTCTGTTGCAAAGTAAAGTCAATCAATTTTAGCTTGACTATTCCAACTCAAACTAAACACTTTCAGTAACTTCTGGATTGCTTTGCCTGCCGAAATATAGTGATGATGACTGAATACGAAAAAGAAAAAGAAAGAAGTTGTTGTTCTTAACTTTCCAACAGAAGCCCACAAACAGGTTTGCGCATAATCTAGGCGTGACACAGAATAAATAAATGTAAAATTTTGATTTTGTGATTATTCTCTTGAAAACAACAGAACGGGTCACATCTGTCCATCAATCCTACAAAGTGGCAAATCATAACTCATACATGCTTTTGTCAGTACCTGGAATGTAGTTAGCTGTAATCCCGTTACAAAGACTATAATCCCTCCTTGCTGGTGCACATTCATCTATTCCCACTGGGGGAAGAAATGACTGAAGACAGAGCCGAGCACTGAACTTGACCTCCACACACACCAGAATACAGCCACCACACATTAACTTAATTTATATGCCCAGTCTCCCAAAAGTGTGACCAACATTATTTTTCATGATACTCTCCTTCCTTAACTGCCTTGCTGTCTTATCCAAATTAATCTTAGCCACAATGATTAATTCCCACTCATGCTGCAAGCACTTGTGCCTTCTCCCACTGGATCATAAAGTTTTTGCATGCAGGCCTAGGGCATCATGGCGCTTGGGGATGAAATGACCGTGACCACTTACAACTACAACCATGCATGGGCTGTAGACAAGCTGCACTACAGAGGTATCACATTCCTTGTCTGTGCAATGTTAGTCCCGTCATTTCTGCAAATGCATGCAGCTCTTAAAGCCTGCAGTACATCTTTACATGACTGATTGTTGTAGGAGTTTAATTGGCACTTTTAAGACCACACCTCATGGAGTTTAGTGTACATCTGCATGGATTTCAATCCTACATTAACAGAGTATCTATTTTTTTGTAGGCTACTATCATACAGTTTGAGAGAGGTGGAAAGTGAAGTTACTCTACTACTTGCAGCTCTTAAAGCCTGCAGTACATCTTTACATGACTGATTTTTATATAGGAGTTTAATTGGCACTTTTAAGACCACACCTCATGGAGTTTAGTGTACATCTGCATGGATTTCAATCCTAAATTTGTCAGAGTATCTATTTTTTGTAGGCTACTATCACACAGTTTGAGAGAGGTGGAAAGAAGTGAAGTTACTCTACTACGCCTCTCTCTCCATCATTCATTCAGACACTTTCAGTCAATGACAATCACTGAAAACGCTTCAATATTCAAAAGAAGCGTGTTTCTCTGCGCGACAGCTGCTGATTGGCTGCGTGTTTCTTTATTATTTTTTAATTATTACGTTATTATGAAGCGGTTATTCTTTCCCAGAACATTTCGCACTTTGCTGGTTAACAAGTGATGCAATACGGTACATGCTTACTGCTGCAGAGCTGCTCACAAATTAGTCAGATATTAAGCAGTTCATAAGGAGCGTGTCCAGGTTTTTTACGCACAAGGAAAACACTTTAACACCGAGCAAAAGACGCACAAAGGAGTCCGTTATAAAGCGGTTTATGAAGCACATTTTTATTTAAATTACTGCGAAATTAATCTGAGTCTACTTACAGTTGAGTGAGAAAGTTTTCCCTCTTAAGGCAGAAACAAAGAAAAAGCAGCGAAAAGAGAAGTAGAATCCATGTGTGATTACGATCAGTAGTGATTCCGGATTCCAGGACTTGGAAATAAAAGTCAGTGTGGTGTGGTGTGTGTGTGGATCGCCTGCTGGATCGCAGTCCTTATTAGTTGCACCGAGTGGCCCTCCCACTCTGTCATTATTACTGAAATGCTCTGACAGAGAGACTTCAGCAAACACCGCTGAAAGCTTTCATATTAGGAGGGAGAAATAAATGCCCTGCAGGGGGTTTTCAAACAAAACAAACTCTCTTGTTTGACTCGGCCAGGTGTGGGAATTAAACACAGTCTGATGTATTATTATCATCGCATCACAATGTCTGAATAGAAATGGCTAATTCATACGGATTTGCATAGCCTTTAAGGTGACTTTTTGTGTGTTATTAGCAAGCTTAAAAAGTAAATATCAAAACAATAAAAAAAAGATGAATCTTGATACAATAATACCTGTATATTCAAGTTTCAAGTTTATTTGTCATATGCATTTAAAAGTACAGTGTACAGTGAAATGCAATGAAATGCATTTTACCCTACCTCTCTCTCAGCCCTTAAAATCTATAAAAAAAAGATTAATCTTGATACAGTAATACCTGTCTATTCATCACATCACACCTCACAATATTATACATGTATAAAGATCCAACATAATAACTCTGCTGTAAAGGCTTACAGCAATGTACTCCATACTATTTTTGTCAGGATGCCATGTGGCAATACTATGCTATGTGGGAAGCCAATAACATTTTCACATGCAGGTTTAGCAGTCTTATTTCCTCCATTATCCACTGACTCATGTTGGAAATGTGCCACATCTATATTGTTTTACTTTTGAAACTAACTGAAGGTTAAAGCTCAGGTACTTTGTCCCCCTAAGTTTTTGTTGAAACAGCACGCCAACAGTTCAAGACACCACGGAAACAGGTGTTCAGGCTGCACACACACATAACTGTTTAGACAGATGATTTCAATGCACCCTCCCCCTCACCACAGGGACACACAGGCGTACTTTTCAGTCTTGTGATGAAAGAAACAAAGAGAAAATGGTTTAAAGAGCAACTAAAGATTGAAGCAGATGGCTATACAGTATGTCTTTGTTGAAACATAAGCATTGAATTATTTCGGGGGTCTTTCTGTACTTCTTTTGTTTTTGAGTGGGGACTGAAAAGTGTTGGCAGCTGATTAATCGCTGTCTGTCTCACAATGTAACACAGGAAAAGAGCTATCTTTACTTTTCTGTTACTGTACATTTTGTTAAAAAACAAACAAACAACAGTTTTGAGCAAATTGACTGTCTTTTCAGCTGAAATGTCACGGTGACGTAAACTCGACACTAGCTGATGTATTTATTTTTACTCTGTCCCAGGATCTATATCATCCCCAGTGTTCTCTGGAGTCTGGTAGATTCATGCCCTCAGTATTGGCTCTCGTTTCACTAGTAGCTCATTAGAGCCTTTTTTCGACTAACAATGGATTGATAACAAGGTTGTGCAGGCGTTTAGAGGGACAGTTTCTCCATTCAACAAGAAGGACACCCTCTCCATCTCACTCTCTCTCTCCTCTCTTCAAGATCTACAACTCTTCAACTTTTCTTCCAGACAAAATACTTGAAGTAAAGTTGGTTCACTGTGAGGTCTGTTAACTCTGAAAAGTAACAATGTCCCAGTTTTCCATGAAATGAAATTTTCTTCACCTCTATTGTATTGGGGTGGCAGCAGGAGTCTCAGCGGTGGATAAATCCAAATAAAAAAGAAACAAACTGAATGGCTCGGTACCACTAGGAAAATGTGAGGTGTGTTTTTCTTATTTGGGTGAACTGACCCTTTAAGGTTAGGGCAAGATTGAGGCCATGGTGAAATAATGAAAATGGTAAGGCGCCTTGATGGCCCAGCAGGCTATACATCGTGTACCATTTAACAGCAACTTCACTCTTAAAAGAGTTTACATTAGTCAGTAGTGGGCGTTTAAGGTCTGTGTTTTCAATGTGTTTAACCATAAGATAAATTCCTGTTTTCTATTGCTCTATTGAATTCAAACAATATCTTTACGTATAAAGAAAGTAATGTAATTTAGAGATACTGACAGAGCAAATTTTCTCCTATAGCAAACATAAGAGTGGTATTTGGGGACTGCATCATCTACAGTTTGACATCATGGTCAGTGCATCACCTAAACTTATGTTCCTTTGCTGTCACTATATAGATAGAGTGTGTGTCGGCGCAAAACAGGTGACAAATGCAGCCCACCAAGTGCTGCATCAAGGTAAGTGTTCCTAGCACACCTAACTGGAGTGGCATCTTATAAACTCCAAGGTCCTCAAAGCTGTCAGCGGGCTCTAAAACATCCTGGAGATGACTGTTGTTTGAGAAATATTCTGTGAAAGTAGTCATACAAGAATGGACAACGATGAGGAAAACAAAAGTCAGTTGTGCAAAATAGGGAAATTAAATTGTAATTTAATGCACCAGAAATATTTTTATGACTAAGTCTTGATGTCAAATAGATTGTTTTTCCAATAAATATCACATTGTCAACTAATATAGAATGAATTCATTAGTTGTTATTCATGTAATGTCTGGATTCCTGACTTTAGTTCATTGTTGGCCTGACCTGAAACCTTTCATTTTTAAGAATGAGATGACATTTTTGACAAAAGTCCAACATGTTCTGCTTCATTATCTTCATCTGGAACATAGTCCTCTACTCACAGTGTTGTGAAAAGCCATGCTGTTGCTTGGTCGCTGCTCTCTGGGCGAAGACAGAGTGAGTGGGCGTTGTGTGCCAAACCTGTATGAAAAAAAGGGTGAAATTCTATAATTTGTTAGCTTGAATTTCAGGGTTGTGCTCCGCTTGTACTATCCTTAAAATCCTCACTAAATCCCCCATGCTGTCAAAAGTTTTCAGGGTATTTCTTTGCCAGTTCCAATGAAAACATCTCAGTGAGGTCTGCTCTCCGGGGTAACCACGACATTGTTGTCGAAAAGACACACTGCTTTTTTTAATGGTACTCAAATTAAATTCCCTTCACCTGACCTCCACTGTCTTGAGTTGGAGACAGAAATATCAGCAGCTTCCCAAGATATCTTTTTTCCATTTCATATCATTAAAAATGTAATACTTTGGTGCATTGTTGGACTACTGTAAGTAAGCAATAGCAGGCCACCTCTTTGACCTCTAATACTGTTTTATTCTTTCACATTTTATAACACAAATTATGTGGTTAATTACAATCGTAACAAATGTGTTTTTCATTAATAAAAAATGCAAGCAACATATCCAACATTTACATGTAAGGATATAAACTAAACCACCTGTCAGGTCAGAAATTCATTTAAAAACTCATTTGAAATTTGTTTAAAGCTTTTCCGAATTTTCTCTAGATGTATGCGTCTAGACCCTAGCATTTCTGGAATCGCCCTTTGAAATACTATTTTCATGGCATTTCAGTTTTAATAGACAGTTCACACTTTAGTGAAAAGTAGGATAACAAAGGAGATAGGGGAACGTGGCAAGCAACAGATGGTCATGCTGTTTCTGACCCCAAGACATTACATTTACATGTTTGGCTCGGAATATATTCCAAGACATAATGCCAGAAATTACCCTTTTATAGATTTTTTTTTTTTTTTTTTACCCCTGTGATTTTCAGGGTCTGGGCACTTAAAGTATCTCATGTTTTATTCAGACAAACAGAGTGCTTTTCTAACATATGGTTAGCTGCAGTTTGAGCCCTCTATTATTGTTTTCCCATTTGAGAGTTTTGTATTGGTGACATCATTTGAGTCAGCAGCTATTTTCCTCAAAAATAAAAGCCAAATTTTCAAATACCCCATTTATCCTTTAACAACACTTCAGTGTTTTGAAGACATTTTGACGTTTTATGGACAACTCTTCTGTCCAGCTGGAGTGAGAAATACTGTGTCTGTTGCACATAACAATGCTAACTTCAAGTTATAACTGACGTTATTGTTTGTTAAAACAAGGGAAGATGGCAGCTGGGAGAGATAGCTAGCTGGCTCGAAATTGTCAATATGTCTGGCATAAAAATTGTGGCAATAAAATGCAAATAGACTAGTGATGTGTCGGTCACGAACGAACCGGCTAAAAGAGCCGGCTCTTTTAAGTGAACAATAAGAGCCGGCTCCCGTCCGAGACGTTTTTTTATTTTTTTATTTTCTTTAATTAATTCAAGGCAGATTTGATAGGACGATCCTCTCCGCGCCATGGGCACTCCATGCACTGACTGTGACTGAATGTCAGCCTATTGATCTGACTGGAACTGCTCTCAGTGATAGTATTCATTACCTGGACATACAGTAGCATCCAAACAAAATAACTTCTCGTCTCGTTGATACAGTACTGTAGCTGCAGGATAAAGCAGAGTTTCAGTATATAATCTGTTTATGATTAATTGTTTTCACAATTTTTAATCAAAATGAAAATAATGCCATCATATCACTGGTAAGTGTTTAAGATGTTGAGCAGAAGATGCAAACAAACTCAGATTTCAATGTGCTGTGACCAACATCATGCTCCAGCCTACAGCATCCTTATTAAATCTGTTGATCATAATAGTAACCAGTATTTGGTGGTTAAATTGCATCTCTTTTGATGTTGAATTTCTCTTTGATATAGGTGTTTGATATTTCCCTATTCATTTAAAAGGTAAATATTAAATGTGTTGGGCTATTAACGAACAATGATGAAAAATATTGATCGTATCAAGTGTCCCCTCTCACACACACATATGCACGCAATAAGAGGAACAACACAGAGCAACAATTCACTGTTGAATAACCTTGTTCTGCTTCCCTTAATGCAGATAATTGAACTGAAACTCATAACAAAGCACTCTCCTGTTTTGTTTGTGTGTATTTGCGTCTCTGCATGTGTGTTTGGCATCATATTTGTAAAGGATATGTATGTATGTACGTAACCTCAGCAAACACTATTGTTTTGGACAAGCAGTTGTTTGCCTTGAATACAAATACACTAATCGCTGCATTCTGATTCTCCATTAAGTCCCTATTGTTGAAAAGCTTTAGAGGGAAAACACCTGTCCGTTTCACCGTTTTATCATTTACTAAATTGACATATGGCACTAGACAAAGACAGCATATCACTAATCTGTATGCAGACATAACCATTGATGTGTACCTTTCATGTGCTCGTAAAAAATCACAAAAGCCATTAAGGAGTCCCATTCATCATTTCTGAGAGCTCACCTGGGCATGAAAGCATCCAGAAGCACATGTAGACAATAAAAGAAAAAGAATTAAAATGATACAATAACATGTCAGTTTGGCCTAAAGCTAATAGTTCTGAGGGGTATATTCTTGAAACACGATCATATAATTGACCCATCTATTGAAATTTAATGAAAGCAAATCAGTTGGTGGCAACCTCACTGGGATAGCTGAAGGGAAAGTGGTTCTCTTTGATACCAACTCAACAGTCCGTGGTTTGGAATCAAATTTGAACACGAGGCACAAGTGCAGACATGAGTATTTCTTATTGATGTGTCAATTCAAAATCACCCAAAGTCAAGTTTGAAATAGCAGAAACTTTAACTGCAATATACTTTAGAAGTCATATCTAGCCTATGGAATATACAGTAGACAATGTTTGTTAAAACACTGCATCTCTTTGGGGACCTTATTTAACAGCCAATTCATTTGATTGTTGTTGTTTTTTTACTGTTCTGATATCTTTATTACAGCAGTGGCATTAGGACTGCAACTAACGATTATTTTCATTATCACTCAATCTGTCGTGTGGGGTGTGAATTTAAGGGGGAACCCAAACGCAGAGTGACAGGCAGAACAGGTAGTCTTTTAAATAAAAGCGAGCTTTAATTAATCAAGCTGAAAATCCAGATAACAAAAAGGCAGGGAGGGGAACAAAGTACAAAAAAAACAAAACCAGCAAACAACAAGAAACCAATCAGAGGACAAAACCAAAAATCACAAACCAGGGACACACGAGGAACAGCAGGATCAGGGCAGGAGGTAACATCAAAACAGAGGACAAGGTAGACTGGGCTGGAGAGACAAACGAACCAACAGGGACAGAAGGGAACACACAGGCTTAAATACAAGACATGATTACACACAGGTGAAACAAATCAGGGCGGGGCGGACAATCAACAAGAGGCGGGAAAACAAACAAAGGTGGGAAGTAAAACCAGACAAGACACAGGAGGAGTGAATTACAAAATAAAACAGGAAACACAGGAATAATATAAAAGAAATCAAATCCAAAATCACATAAACATAACTAATAACAAAAGACTGGCAAAGCCAGAACATGACACAATCTGCTGATTATTTTTTCAAGTTATTGATCCAAAGTGATGTAATCCAATGTTTAGTCTGACCAACAGTCCGAAATCCAAAGATATTCCTGAGACCTGCTGGATTGCGGGCAATCCTGACCAACTTTACTGTCTTTCAGAGGCTGCAGCAGGTTTAGTTTTAGAGCTGGAGTGAAGCTACTGATATCATATGAAATGTTATGTTAGCTTGTTGGGAAGAAGTCTCAGTAATGCTCCAAAGTTGGGCTTAATTTTGGCGAGGAAAAACTGGCATGGCCATTTTCAAAGGGGTCCGGTGACCTCTGACCTCAAGATATGTGAATGATGGGTTCTATGGTTACCCACGAGTCTCCTCTTTACAGACATGCCCACTTTATGATAATCACATGCAGTTTGGGGCAACAAACACGCAGTTTTTTGAATGCAGTATAAATGTGTTGTTTTCGCTTATTCTAAAAATGATGTGTTTGAATATTTCTGCATACTCGGGTCCCTAAACAGTCTTGGAATTACATAAATTGGGTATCACTGTAAAGCTGAGACTCTTGTGGATCCAATGAGCCCAATCGTATTCATGCGTGATGATGTTAGTCCCCATAGTAGCCATTTCATTGTAGTGAGACCATTTTTTTTTTAATATGACCTAACTTTATAAAATGATCTGTGGTGACTTCTATGATAATCACAGCCTCATGAAACTTTACAAACAAAAACTAGAGAACTGGGGCACTCAGAGGATGGATGGCTTTTCAAGGTAGATTGAGAATAAGGGGGTTGCTGAGCAGTTCCCACAACAGAAGTGCTCGCCATCCAATCACCAAAAAATGCAATTCTTGCAGAAATCTCCAATTGTCAAAAGTTTTTGATACTAAATCACAGCATGGCTTTTAATATGGTGTTCCAGAAGGTCTTGGTGTCTTAATGGTATTTTGGAGGGATTATTGATAGTTTTCATCAGTGAAAATCAATACAAATTGGTTAAATTTAGCACCAAATCTGTGTAACAAATAATGTAGTATCAACCCCATATTTGCTGCAACAACTTATGAGACATAATAGAGCATGGGAATGACCATCATATACTTCGATCATAATGTTCTAAGCCCTTATACACTTTTACAATTCATCCTAATTAATTAATAATTATTTCATTTATTCATTCATTTATTCATGTTTATATCTGACTCATCAGCTGCATCTTAAATGAATCTTCAGGTTACCAAGCTTTCAGATGACGTACACCACTTCTATGTGATATCTACTGTTGACCTGCTATCTCCCCCTAAAGACCACCTGCACCCTTAAAAAAAAACAAAAAAAAAACGGGTTTATTGTGGGTTAACTGATAAAACAGTTTGCTAATTAATTTTCTGTCAGGAGATAAATCGGCTCGTCATTGTTGTTCTCTGTTATTATATCCTACATTTAATGTGGTTGTTTTTACATTTTTGCAATTCAATCTGTACAAAAAACTGCCCTTGCTTTATAGTAGCCTATTTGTATTGTGGATGTTCTTTAGCAACCTGCTCTCGTGCAATGTTCACTTGATATTTTGCATAAATTTACCTATGATGGCCTGCTGCAGGAGCTGCAAATTATACACACCCTATATGTTAATGTCATAGTCAAGGTCCAGTGAGGTGAGGCCAGTGAACTTTACTAAGATCATTTAGTTGAGCTTTAGTCATGCTAAATCAGAAATATGTATATATTCAGAAACTGACCCCATATCACCGCATCACACTGACGACAACATACAGCCATCACATATCGCACCAAAATCCCTGCTCTTTATCATTGTCTGTTTAACTCACGTGAGCTCCAGCTGTTTTCAGTCAGTGGGAGGAGGTCACGTTAAACGATGACGGTGCGTTTTCATTTTCAAAATTAAAGGACACATTTTATAGGGGAGCAAGCGCTTCAGGGCCAAAGCTAGGTGCTGGTTTGGATGTCAGAAAAAAAGAGGAATGGATGAGAGGTGGATGTGATACTATAATTTCATTGCGACAGAACTACCATCCTCCAGAGGAAACATGGAGAAGGTAACATGGGTTTTGTGATCTGCTCACTGCAGGAACCCCTGCAGCTGACTCTAGCATCATTATGAAATTAAAAAAAAGGATTAAAAAAACATGTACACCAATCAAATGTAAGACATCTATTCCCCCAATCCGAAAATCTTGACAACCTCCTCCCTTTTTCTCAGCAAGACTCTTGTAACAGACTTATAGGTACATGGTTTCCATTAGGGCACGTTGCCAAGCTGCACGATAAAGGCATTTGCAGTTTTGAAAGGTTGCATGAATTAAGTTGACCTACCTTCCCTGTGCTAGTGAATAATGGGTTGTGCATGAATTACATTAGTTTAATTAAAACTTTTAAAGTCAGGGCCATAAATGAAGTTTAGATATATGGTTATTGATTTTAGCGAGTTGAATTTGAAAGCGTCCAAACCAACCAAGTGACCGACTAATTAACTGGTTCTTCATTCCAATTAGTAACAGACTCATTTCCCTCCAATACAATATAGAGAAGTATTATTTTCACTTTCAGAAAACTTCAGAGCCTCAATGTCACCGTGGACTTTTATAGTCTACCCCTCTCAAAAGTAATTACTCAAGTAATAATGTAATTCTGTCTCAATAGTTCCAGACATGGTGAAGCATGACTGCACACTCTTAGGCTGTTGTAATTTAAGAGACAATATACTCCTTAAATGGAGTACTTCTCCTGATGCCACCTACTCAAAACTGTGGGAAGAGTGGTAGAATGAAAAGTGAGAAAAATGCTTTATATCTAAATACCATGGGGGTCTGCATGCAAGATAATTGGATAAGAACTGAAAGAAATGGTGAGTGTGCCTGGCGTATGGGTGGGACCTCTGCATGCACAAAAGACCCAACTGATTGTTACACTTCACACAGTCTGGAAAAGTTGATATAATCCCATTGCTGCATAAATTTGGATCCCCTGCTGAATGGAACAGAAGCTCATACCTCTAAAGAGTCCATTTTTCTTTCAGACTTGAGTGCTATTGCTATGGACACATTTTAATACTACGAATAAACACAAACAGTGTTTTTTAGGAATTCATGGCCCCTCTAGTCATTAAGATGAAGAGTATACAAGAAGAAAGACCGTAACAAGTTTCTCAAGTAGCAGCAGGAATATCTGCCAGTACTGATTTTTGTTATAGTGTGTATTCAAAATGACTCTTACGTTGGCCATAATATGACACATAAGGGGTAGTAGATAAATAAATATTGTTTTTTATATATTCCTGAGGCCCTTGTGGAAATTTAAGCAAATATGTCAGGCATACAGTTCAGAGAAATGCCAGTGCCTGAACTAGCTGAAAAGTACTAAACTCTAATGTATGAATTTTGCATTTGGCTGGTTATGCATTTTACGAGAAATACACTATCCTATCAGGGGACTACCTTCAGAGCCAGAGATAGTGGCGGTTTGCTGGTGTGGGCCTCTGCGGTGGATAATTGATAGCAAGTATTACCCCAATGATCCGCTCTACACATGGGAATGCAGCTACAGTGTGCTGCACCCTAATTTCCAGTGACCTACTTCTGGTTTTTCAGCAAAATTTAAAGCTCAATGAACCAGATGAGTTTTTCTGGATGTACGGGATGAATGCTGAATGTCAGTTTGAGTGGCCCGTGTCCACTGGTCAGGCCATGTGCCAAATGGACACTGTGCCCCTCAGGTGAGCCAAAGTGCCCGTGTGAATATTTTACATAAAACATCTTATCAGCTTATAAGATAGGATATATTTCTTGATCAGAATACCTAATACTGTAAAATTCTGCTGATAGGTTAATGCATAAGTAATACCAATCAATCATAAATAATACCCTATATACTGTATAATGACATCTGAAATGTAGGAACATTTTTTTGATCATACTTTTCAAAGTCAAAATTTTACTTGTAATTGTGTATCATTTCCTTCTTTGTTAACAGTAAAATAACTATTAACTAAGTTTAATTTACAATCAATTTACCATTTATAAATGATGGTTATCATAAAGTGTTATCTATTGATACTGCTTGTGGGAAAAGAGATACACTCTGTATTGCCGTCCTGTCCCACCACCAGTGAAGCTGTCAAATCCTACAGTTCACTAAAACTGCTGTATATCAACACACATATGCTGAATATTTTTTTTTTTATTTCAAAATGGCAGTATACATAGTAACAACAGAAAACATTAAAAACATTTACATACAGAATAAGCATAGTAAAAACATAAACAAAGAGCTGTGCCAAACATAAAAGGACAACAGAAATGAAACAAAACCAACATTAAATAATAATAATAAAAAAAAGACCACGCGAGAGTATGACAATAAGTTAACTTAAAAACTTCAAAGATATTGCATACATTCATTGTTTTAATTGCTTTTTTTGTTTTGTGAGGAAGAAATTGTTGACAGATATAGATCCATTTCTTTCATAAATACAAAGAAATTAGGCTTTTCTTTTGGGAAATTTACACCTGTGAATATGAAACTTTGCGAGAATTAAAATGAAATTAATAAGAAAAAAATGCATTACTGTCTTTGTCACTGTAATCATAGCAACCAAATATAATTATCCTCCTGAGACCCAGCCCGTTGACATGTGTCCTCTGTAGTGGACATTTTGTCCACATGCATATCCTCTTACTCTTTTGACCTACTCTATCAAACCCTGGTGTATTGTAAAGAGGACATCCTAGGCTTTCCAGTGATATGGCACGTGTTGTTTTTTTTAATCAATTTTAATGTATTCTTGGTTTAATATCACTCTACAGCCATAATCTGTTCATTTCGTTAGTCTCATACTGAAATAGTCCTGTAGTCCACTATACAGTGGACAATAAAAATAAAGTTTAACAAGCCTAAATTGTTAAGTTTTTCTTTTAGCCCTAAATAGGAAGGAAATCACAAAAAAAAAGTAATTGGAAGACAATTTTTTTAACTCGGTTCCCAGGAGGATATATGCTGAATATTATATATCAACAGACTTCCTTTCAACAGACACGTCACGGGTGCTTGCCGCGGTGACGTCACCGTGAACACGTGGGTTTGTTATTACAGGAAGTGAAGATGGCGGATCAGTCGCTGCTCTCCGAGTCTGTCCTCGGATGGTCTATTTTCACCTTTATACTCTTGGTAAGCACGTTTTAAAGTTGTGTCCCGTTGTGTCATCAAGTAGCGAAGCGTTTATTAACTAGGTTTGATGTGTTTTTAGCAGGTAAAGAGGTTTAAGAGCTGTTAAAGGTATTAACAACAACGACATGGCTCCTACGGTGTATTAACGTCAGCATTGGCTTTGGATTGATTTTTAGCTAACATATGACACACTAACATGCTGTGGTGGTGTTGTTGGAAGCTCTCAGAGGAGTATTTAGTAGAAGAAAGTGGAGAAATTTAGGTATTTTACTCCATTATACAGACAATTAACATATCTGGTTAGATGTATCTCAGTAACAGCATCCAAATGTGTGCAAGCTGCGTAGTTAGGTTACATCACAGTGTTTTAATACTGCAAACACACACACACATGTAACCTTTCCGTTCCTGTGAGTCCTAATGTTTTACAAATATAATATTGTTGATGAGTGCTTGAGTTGGAGAGAACAGATTGACTGGGTTAGTAAAAAACAAATAAATCTATATCTATAATAAGAAGGGTTAGTCCTCTTGTCACCACAAACTGTATCCTTACTCTTTATTATATAGTCTAATTTATCCCTATCTCTCATATTGTAATATAGTTTGAGCGAGTACTTTTCCTACAAACCTTCATAACATTTTAGTTCTCCAAAAGTGTTATGTGAGGATTGCATCTCCTCTGCTCCTCTATTTAAGAAACTCCAGATTCTTACTATTTATGATATCAATATTTCTCAAATATGTGTTTTTATTTATAAGATACTTTCTGGTGAAGGGAATATTCCTGAGCAGTTCAAGACCTATTTTAAAACAAATATCGCAGGTCCATTCTTACTCAACCCGTCGATCTCTAGATCTTCACCCTCCTAACTTCCTCACAAGTAGAGGTCAGTTTTCGATAAGATTTAGGGGAACCAAATTATGGAGTAGCTTTTTCACATCTATCAATAAATTGTTCATCTGTCAAATGCTTCAAAAGTCAGTTAAAGAGTCATTTAATTGCTGTTTTGTAATTGCTTTTCCCCATGTTGTCCATGTATCTGTTTTTCTGTTTTTAATTTTTTCCCACTCACAATGTTGTTTGGTTACGATTACCCAGAAGTCTTTATAGATATTTAAATCAATATCCTCCTCACAAACACTAACCATACACTTGCATGCAACACACACACACACTTGTCTTTTTGATATATTTACTGTATTGTTATTGTTGTTATTATATATATCTTGTCCTAATTGTTTGTTATCACTATTATGTAGTCATATTATGTCTTTATATTAATCTTGTCTCTAGGTGGAGGCCTCAGATAAGCCCTGTGGTTTTTTTGCCTCTTCCTGCACTTTATATTATTCATTTATTTTTTTGTTATGTTGTATAGTCTTAAATTGTGCAAAATAAATAAATGACTTCAGTGGTACTTAACTGAATGCCTTGAAAGTTGCTCAGCTAGGTAATCTGCTGGCCGTGAGTTACATGTCTAAATCAGAAGAATAGCCCGGATGCACAATAAATTGCTCTGCTTCCCTTGAACAAACCTTTCAATGGGTCTTATTTGAATGCAAAGCCCACGTCATTACCTGGCAAAACAAGCAGCCTGGAGGCTTAAGGCTGCGGGCCTTTTAATTGATCCTGTCTGTTGAATGGCAGCAGGCCTTGATCTGAAGGGACTGGTTTTTAGCAGTGTCCTCACTTCCTACAGCTTGTGTGCCTTGAATATGACCTTGTCATTTTGGAGACCCCTTGTTTGCTTTTCTGTTTAATCAGTTTCCTGCCTGTTAGAATGACAATCCCTCTCTTTTTTTTCTTCTTCATGTTAAACAGCAACTTAATCTCATAATCTCAAATGTAAAACCAAAATAGGTACCTTAATCCATTGCGTTTTGGTCATGTCATAAATTACAGAAGTACTGGTCTGAAATATTATGTGAAATGGAAAAGATATTTGATTTAGAAATGAATCCAATGTCTTTGATTTTAGGAATCCCAAGTACAAATATAACTACTGCAGCCAACAAAAGGTTATATAACATTCTTATATTTTCTGCTAGGAAAAATATAATACTAAAGTGGATTAGTGATAAGAAACCCTCTGTTCGAGGCTGGCGTAAAGTCATATTTGAGATGGTCCCTTTGGAATATCTTACAAATATTCTACACGCCAAAGTAGATCAGTTCTACAATATTTGGCAGCCCTATCTGAATTTTATTGGACCTGATCTCTCCTCCATTATCTCACAAGGCGTCTCCTGAACATGAACTCATATATCCTGTGACTTCCCTGCACTATGGACTATTTCCTATGACCTACTATATATTTTTTTTGATCTGAACTGTACCAGTGTTTGTTTGTATTTTTTTTTTAAATTATTATTCTTGTTGTGTTTGTGAAAACAAGAAAACCCAATAAACATATTATATAAAAAAAAACCCAGCAACATAATACATGAGCAAATTCAAGTCAAAACCAAAAAGCTGTAGTACATAATTGTCTACTAAGTCAACTTTGCGTTATTTCCTCTCAGTCTTTAACAGTGTTAGTGAGTCTGCATTCAGTCATGTGCAGAAAGGATAAGAGGAGGGAGTATGATATAATCAGATCAGCTGTTCCCGAGCACCTGCAGTCAGGCTATTCTCAGTGTTTAAATCCCTACTTGGTGTGTTAACACTTTGGTTTCAGTATTTCTTTTTGGCGATCAGCGACACACACTGAATCTGGAGTTTTCAAGCAGTGTTGGACACACACAGGAGGACACAATATCATGAACACATGATGAAGTTAAATAAGACACAGTATACTGCAACAGTGATGTCAATGTAAGCTACCCAAAGGTAGAATTTGTTGCAGGGTATTATATGTCATTGCATCATATTTTACAGTTCTTTCAACCCCTGTGTGTGTCTCTTTATTTGTTATTTTGTTATTTCCTTCTTATTATTTTATTAATCCAATCTTTCTGAGATTAAATGCAGAGTCAAAAAAATAATTGTACTGTATAGCTTTAGTTAAAGAACAGATGGGTTTCAGGCCTAATGGCAACAAGGGGAGTTTTGTCAGCGAAAAACGCACCTACAGTACCTACAGTACATGCACACAACCCCTCAGTGTGTGCAGACTGCTTGTGTCTGATCAGGGAGAATGTTACAGCAGGTGTGCGGTTGAAAATATATTGTTGGATGTAAATGACATGAAAGATATGAAGCAGTAAACAGACTGGCTGTTGATTTTTTTTTTTGCTTCCTAGTCAGTGACCTTGGATAAAATCCTTTCTGTGACAAATTGTACCTTATGTGAAGATAACCTGAATGTGTTTGAAGATTTGATCCAGTGATGCAGACCGCACCTTGCAGAATTGAATCTGAGCACACTGTCATGTCCTATTGTCCTCTCTGTCCCTTTGTTTGGCAATGATAGGGAAGGTGTTGTTGTTACTTTCATAAAAGTCAGGAAAACTGAAATAGTGTCAGCCATTCAGGCGTGTGAGTCAAATTCAGGAATATTTAGAGTGTGTATTCTAAGAAAGTGATGCTGATAGATAGATAGATATAAAGACAGATATATAGATAGATGGATAGATATGCCAGATTTATCTATTAGCCCATTTCCATCTGCAGTCGCTGGGCAGGTACACACAGAACAACCACCAGTAGGGCTGCAACTAACAGTTATTTTCATTGTTGATTATTTTCTCGATTAATCGATTAAGTGTTTGGGCTATAAAATATCAGAAAATTGGGGGAAATATTCATCAGTGTTTCCCAAGATGACGTCCTCAAATTTTACTGTCATAGAGGAGTAAAGAAACCACAAAATATTCACATTTACGAAACTGGATTCGGAGATTAAAAAAAAAAAAAAACCCTCAAAAAATTGCTTAAACCAATTAATTGGTTATCAAAATAGTAGCCTATTAATTTAATACTTTACAACTAATCGATTAATCGTTGCAGCTCTAATCACCAGACATTAAAAACATTAATTTACATGCAACATCATAGTCCCTCTCACACTAACACTTATACAGACAGATCTACAAGCACACATCAACATGTAAACACCAGCACATTCATCCAGTACAATTACAAGTCATTACAATTTAAAAACCTGAATCGCGGCCAAATTAATGTCGACTTGACTGGCTGATCAATGTTTTTTTGCACAATGGTGAAAAAGAATGAAAGTCTCTGCACGTTTTAAACTCTGCTGGAAGCATATTTCAATGTTTGACTGTCGTAAAGGAAAAAAGCAGATTGAGCATCTGATTGTGAAGATTTGTTAACCATATTTGTACATGCAGTAGGTTGGGAGGAGAAACGTTAATCAAGCAGTTATTCAGATTTTAATGGTAATATGTTTGGTTGTAAATTTGATAGATCTCTTTATGCCAAATTATGTTTTGCCACCATATTTCTTATTTTTATTGTTCACCATAATGGTAGGATTCTCCACTTGTTTTAACTTTGTTCCAACTTTCCCTTCTGTTTAGGCAATCCTGGCATTCTGTTGGGTCTACATTCGGAAATTTCAAAGTCGTCAGGAGAGTGAGGTTGTTTCAACTATCACAGCAATATGTGCGCTGGCCATTGCTTTGATAACCTCTGCACTTCTACCAGTGGATATATTCCTGGTCTCATTCATGAAGTATCCCAATGGTACCTATAAGGTTAGTATCTGTTCTGCTAACTGCGCCAGTGAAATCAATTTGAGAACGAGTTTTCCTGAGGCAGCTTTTAACTTTGCCTTGTAATTTTCTTCGAATTAGGCAAAAGTGGACATTGTTTTAGTCCAATCTAAAAGCTGAATGCATTTCTTGGCTCATAAAGTCTTTTTGCAAAGTCATTGCATTTGTTTCTATCCATTTGAAGATTTAGCAAAGTGTGTAATGGCATCTTCAATTGAACAGCAGGTAATTTGTTTCTTTCTGTGGGTTGTGAGTTGATTGCTATTTGTTTTTTTGTAGCATTTAATCATGGCCACCTAAGTTAGGCTGCACATGTTAACTCATCAGGGACACAATCCATCATTCACTTAATCAAACAGGATTTATTGGAAATCTCTTGGAGATTATACTTTGTAGAAAAAAAATACAAATAACCAAAGAGGCATAAAAGCAAATGGTGACTTTTCTGCTGTAATTTGCCAAATGTAAATGGAAGAATTAAAGAATAATAATATTAGCTTCTGATGGGAAAAGATCATAAGAGCATGTATCAGAGCAGGGAGAATTACAGCGCTGCAGAAACCGACACAAACATTTTCTTTCAGGCTGTTACTCAAAACAATACCTGACTTTAAATCTTTTTGCAGCTTTACACAGTTTCTTTTTGGTCAATTGGTGAAATTGATTCATAATGTAAAATGCAGGAAATGCAAGCAACAAGGGACAATTTCCTGTGCTAAGCTTGAATAAGAATATACTGTATTTAGACAAAGGTCTTACAGCTTTGAGTTATTCCCCCCAGTGTCTGACAGTTTTGAGTGTTAATGTCTGAATTCAGTTTGTGAAACTAGATAAACAAAGAGCCCTGCTACAGCCCATGTGCTTGCTAGTTAGGCATGACCTACCCCTTTACAGGGTCTTGGATTCATTCATTAATTGTGCGTATTGTTTGATGCCTCTGCCTTGAGTGGTTATAAGAGTATGGAAAACAAATTAGTGAAATAATTAATAGATTATGCAGAAAATACAACATACCCCCCTCTGTGTTTGGTCAATAATCACACTATATTTTATACTCGTTATTGTTTTTATTTAATGATCTTTAATCTTATTGATGCTTGTTCTTATTGATTATTATACTTGTGTTGTTCCATTTGCTTTTGAACTTCATTTTAATTTTCATCATTGACTTTTCCTTTGGTAACATCCAGGACTGGGCAGCAAACAATGAGACGAGAGGGCAAATTGAAGACACTGTTCTGTATGGATATTACAGTAAGTGCATTCTCTTAACAGCTGTCCATGTGGGTGCACATAGAAAAGTCAAATGAATATTTGTGGACAAATATCTATTATTTACTGCAGAATTTAGAAGAAATGAATCTATCATTCTCTGACTTAGCTCTTTTGTTTGAAGATTTTCATTTAGTTTAGCTGTTTTGTGATCACTGATTATGAGTTTGTCATCCTCCTATGATATCAACCCTATTTCCTATTTCAATCGACGGTAGTGCCAGTTCAATTTTAGTAACACCTGCGGCCTGAGTCATCCACGCAGCAATCTTAATGGGTTAGCAATCTGACTTCAGGATTCACACTGGCTCATCGTTTTCACAATGGCGACTCATTTTCACCCAGGGTATCTCTATAGAAACTTGGGTTTCACATCTTAGCTGCTCTGGAGCAGTTTCACTTTAAAATATATTAAAAGCCCAAACAGTAGCTCTCTGATCTGAGAGCATCCTCTGACCTTTTCAAATGTGCTCTATACGATACCCAGAGCATTAAAACAGCAGCAAACAACTATTGTCTATGTAAAGATATAGAGGAGTAATGTCTGAGCAGAGAATGAAGTCGCTCTCCCTCTGTGTGTTGTAATCAGAGCTTCTCTGTGTTTTGTTGACATAGCCTGCTGCAAGTGCTTTTAGTGCATGTTGGTGCATGCTCCCAATCTCGCACTTAGCACCTTTAAAGGAGCTAAACTTGAAATTCAGAGCACATTTATTGCCTCCACAAGGCTCTCAACATTGTGATGGCTGAGCCAGCGGCTTGCAGCTAACAGTGCTAACAGCGCTTACAGTGCAAAGAATGGCAACAGTGCTGACAGAGTTGACAGTGTTTACCTGGGGGGGTCCGGAGGATGGGTGCTACACTTGCATGAACATGCACTAAAAGGCACGTGCAGCCGGCCAGGCTAAGACAACAAAGCACAGAGAAGCTCGGATTTCAAAACTCACGTAAGGGATAATATACAACGAGCAGGTCATTGTTGCGAAATATACCATGACAATAATTTGACACAAAAACCGTCCTCCAGTGTCCGCGATCAGAACTACGTCCATAGCAACGGTCTGTTATACAGTACATAGCAAGGGTCTTTTACAAAGAAATAACAGACCGTAGAATCTGGTAATTGACCGATCAGAATCGAGTATTCAACAAAGCAATGTAATAAAGACGGAAAGCAGCTTCGTTCTCTGCTCAGGTAGACATTACTCCTCTATATCTTTACATAGCAAATAGTTGTTTGCTGCTATATTATTGCTCTGAATGTCGTATGGAGAACCTTTAAAAATACCTCAATTTTATTCACAACCTGAATAAGATCAAATAAAAAAAAACATGGCATTTAAGTGATTGAGACTAATAATGCAATGAACTATAATGGGCAGTGCTGTTGAAATAGTAGATAGTGAAAAGCCCTTTTCACCGGGTAATGTTAATGGACAGACCGAACAGTTTGTTTTCCATGATGATGCAATATATCAGCGATATCAAACATTTAGTGTTTCCTGGCTAAATGCCCACTATGACCATTAAAATGAATGGAATTTGTCAAATTGCAGACAGCTTACATTAGTCAACTAATGCTGTCAATAATAAATTACATTAAGTGTTGCATATTAAATACGCTGAAATGTTTTTCGTTGGATGTGACTTGTGCAGTAGACGGAGCACATACAGTGTTCCTATCATTATGTTACTGGTGAACACAAGGTGAACTGTTTTCACGACCTTCATGTGAAGACATTTTAGTATCATTAATACTTTGCACTGTGTCTTAATGATGAACAATGATGATCACATTCACACACATCTTTACAGCATTTGCAGTTTATGTTACGCATGTGTTTGAAAGTTCATGTGAAGGAGGAACAGGATAGGATAATCCTGTGTTTACTGATCAAGTTGATAACCGTGTTTATAAGACCGGTTAGTCAGGATTATTACCATAGCAGTGGTGACACAGCTATTACACAACAATGCTCTGAATGTTCATGTAAGTTCATCGTAAGGGATTGTAACATGTTGGTGTGGTCGGCGTTGAGCGCTGATTTTAAAAAGGAGTAATTTCATTGTTGATACATTATTATTGGCATCAGTAGCTGTGGGTTGGACTCTGGTTAGGTTTCCTCCGTTTGCCATCTTTACGTTTGCATTATTGTTTTCTAAGGAAAAACGCATAGGTTGTATCCTTGAAGGCCACACACACCCATGGTCCTTCCACACAGGTGTTTTCTCTTAACTTGGACATTGTCTGTGGACTGTTCGGGCATGTGCAGACTGAATAGAGAATAAGTGAAAACACCTGTTTGAGTGTGCATGGCCTTCGTGTTGATGGACCTTTTTCGAAGCAGACATTTTCACTTGTCATAGTAGGAAAAGCACAGGTGGAATTGATAACAATAACAATGGCCCAGTGTCCAAGTGAGCTATTCCAGTGAGCCAGCATGCCCAATTCCCCTAAGTGGAATGCAGCTATCGGTAATGTTATTAAATACACCTGTGCTTTTCCTGCTATGACATGATGATCAAAATGTCTCAAAAAGGTTGATTGCATTCATCCTAGAAGTTCTTCCACAAGAGAGCTGTTGGGTTACATCAGACCAGTTTGCTTGTCATAGCAGGAAAAGCATTGGTAACATTAAAAACACGGGCTACTTCCAGGGTCCTGGTATTGTGTACGCTGGTTCATGGCCATGGCTTACTAGGGCACTGAGCCATCGTTAAAGAGATTTGTTTCACCTGTGCTTTTCCTGCCATGACAAGTCAAAATATATGCAGGGAAAAAGCTCTATTAGGCTGCGTTCCATTCAACTTGGAATCAGAAGTTGGAGCTGGGAATGACGTCACACCTGAGTTGACTGTGTTCCAGTAAAACAAGTCAGAAAACTAACACCGCATCACACTGGTATTCTTTGCATGCAAACACCATAGCGACATGTCCACAGATAGAAGTTGGACAGCATTGTGTGTATGACTCATTTAATGAGACAAAAGTAAGCCAGAAGTGATAATAAACAGTATATTACTACAGCTTTCTTAATGTTGGATTTTGAGGTTGGGGTTCGTGAGGTTCGCCCGAATCCGATGAGTTGGAAATCTGACTTCAGGGGGCGTTCCAGTTGGAAATCCAACTGGTTCAAATGTAACGCAGCATTAATGGCAGCAGCAGTTTGGACGTATAGATGTAAACTTGTTGTTGATGTTGCCATCTAAAGGCAAGTAAGATAATAGCGGATGTAATTTTTATATTTGTCCCACCTACAGGCACAGCTGCTGTGCGGGCCTTTTGAAGTTTTAGTAGTTTACTCTTTTATTAGCCGTTAAAGGTTGTAATAAATACAAAAATGGGATGTGCCAACAATCCTGCTATAGTGGCAGTAAAAAAAGTTAGTTTTGAAGATTTTAGAAGTAATAACGCTTTTTATTTGCCTTTATTTTCTCTTCCAAACGTACTTTATGGCAAAACTGAGGGTTTGTTTACAACCTTTGCGAATATTCCAGGGCTTGTGTTCCTTGCCCTATTTGACTTGGCAAAACAATAACAACAACAACAAAACCCTGTGCACCTAACCAAGTAATCTAGATTTGTATCTTATTTATAAACGTAGCTACAGTACTTTACAAGACAGCCACTAGCTACATGTGTTCTTGTACTTTCACTGAACTAGTCTTGTCTTCACTTGTTTCACTTGTCTTAATTGTGACATTTAACATGCATTCATGAAAATTCTAACTTTTTACTGGCATTGACAATTTGTTTCTGGCTTGTGGCGCACTGTGTTGTATCATTTGTAGGTCTGTCGAGCGTTCAGTCAGGCATGGACATATCCCGCCTGATACTTTTCATATGAGAGCGGTTCAGGTCCAGTCCCCATGGATCACTCCATAATTCCAGTATTTGAGCGTTGGTTGCAATTCACGGGGACAGTATCCGGGCCATTTGGCTGATATATTCCTAACTGAAAGCTATTAGTGCCACTGAAATTTCTTCATGATTGTCATATTAAAGGATAACATGAGTTTGTTGTCTTTGACGATAGCAAATTCAGTCAAGCCAAAGACACTAGATCATACGTTTCCTAACAGATGCTGGTTTAAAGTGCCTGTCAGCAACACTGTTATGTGCCGTCTGTTCAGAAATGCCAAATGCAAGGAAGACAAGCTGTCTCCTAGCCCAGACAGCCCAATCAAAGAATCCACTTTAACTGGTATAATGACATCAGAAAATTGGCTTTAACAGACCATGAACACTGCACGTGAATCCAGCATTCAAGGGAGGTCCCACAGTAGGCCCATTGTGCTCTGGACACACAAATAAGATTTGATACACAAGATTGATTTTCTCTGTTACTATCTATAGTTTGGATTAGACATCCCCTTTAATGGAAACTTTGCTTTATATAGACTTACTAAAAAAGTTATAATTTTGTAGAATTAGTCTTGAATGCAGGGCCTTGTCCTGCCAGTAATTTAATGACACAACTGCCTTGAAACCATGTTAATGGTGCAACAGTAACACAATAAATATGTCACCCCCCATCCCCAAAGGAAAATATCATATAGTTGGTTTAGTAAAATAGAAAGGGAATCTTAAGTCACAATCTCTGCTTCTAATGACTGCTAAAGTTGCTGTGCATCATGCAGAACTTCATATTGTTGCACACATGCTATAATGCCCTTTTATAGTCTTATTCCACATCTATGATTTGTTCCTATAGACTGGTGCCGGAATGAGTCCTAAAACCCCTACATGAATTAGCATGTTAGCACTTCTGGTTCCCTCGTCTTGAAGTCAATGGGCTTTTTGAATGGGTTTTTGGTAAGATGCCTGAAATAAGGTCTGTGGTTAACACAAGCTGAAGAGATTTTAAAGTTTTGTTCTACGATATAAGATATGTCAGTAAATATCCCACTTGTGAATTTTCAAGCTTTTACATGTCTTAAATAAGGCGGTTGCTAACAAATTTCTAAATGAGACTACTAAACGTCATCACTAGGCGTGCCGTGGTAGACCGGGTTACCAGTGTTAAACAAGGGTCGGGCATACATCGATTACATTGCTTGCCCACCGTCATTTAGCTTTTTTTTTATAGAAATAAAACCCATTTAGTTCATTTTGGCATATCAGCGGCAATACGCTATAATCTGAAAGTGAAATTGTCTGCTCCGTATGGAGTCTCTGCACAGAGTAGCAGGAGTCAGATTTCACTCACACAGGAGGATGAAAGTTGACAGACAAGAACATGGCGGAGGATTTCGTGTCAAAGCAAAAAGCAAAAGCGCCTATTTGGCAATAATTCGGATTTAAACCCAATGCTATAAGGGAACCATAACGTTAATGAGGCTATCTATGTGCGGCGGACGGAGC
>CAKALG010045998.1:0-20214 GCA_916700815.1 Helicolenus hilgendorfi
TATATATAATACAAATATATGTCTTCTTATCATTTAGAAGATAACTGCTTCTACTTTGAGAGTGGTAAAGGGCAGCGTTTGAATGTTGTGTTGCAAGTTTGAGACACAGCAGTGGACTAAATGATGGGACTAGTAAGAATTAGCTGTGTGGGCGTTCTATGGATTACACCAGATGTAAGCTATAAGACACTCGTATAAAGCTAGAGATATAGTAAAGTTTACAGTTCAGCCTTGTTAAGATCTGGCAAGCCGTCAGCACAGAACTCCTAGACTATAAAACCTGGGATCCCATATCTTCAAAAAAAATAAAACAAACAGCAATACATCTCCGACACAATCAACCACCTTTTACTTGGCCGTAAGGATTGAAAAATGATCATGATTAATAGCCTGTAGTCTTAATAAAGGACTATATTATCCATCCAGTGTGCTACTTGGTAGTTTTTTTTTTTTATAGAAACGTGATGGCCAACTTGATGGTGTATATCGGCTTTGATATAAAACGTTATATCATCCATTTATAACAATCTATTAGCATTATGCATGTATGTATCGTGTGATCAAGCGTGTCTGTGTTTGTAGTTTCATTTTTTGAAATGCCATAATTCAACAACAATACACAGTAAAGCACTTACACAGCAGGTACAGTATACACTTAAAGAGCAGATTAGGTGTTGGAGTACCTAGCTGCATAAATTTGCATGTTCATGAGGAGAAATTGTATGACATTTGGCAGCTGAAGTACCTCTTGTTTGGAGTAGCTGTGATTTCGGGTGGGTGTTATCTGAGATTTCGCAGTGCATTAGACTCTGTTTTGATGCTTGCTGAGCTGATATTTTATGTGTAATAAATTCAGGGGGAAAAAAAAACACTAAAAATGTTATGTTTTCCGCGTGGTAATGGGCAATAAAACTCTGTATTACCAGTCACAGAGGGGCATAGAGATGATGTGAAGACCAATGTTGTGTGATGTAGTAGTTGCAGTAGCATGTGTCACTACTTTGTGATATGTCTGGTCTCACTGCTTTTGGCCTACAGGGATGACAAGCTTCTTCTCACGTAGAAATCAACTTAATTTGAATTGAAATGAATGAACTAAGTTGTAAACTACACAATTTAAAAACCTGTACATCAAACTATACAAATGAAAGAAAGTTGGTGATTGGTTCAGACTGAAAATGGTGATTCTAGATTGATTTTGCAGCTGGAAGACTTTATATAATGTGATCTAATTTTGGTGGCCCTCGTGCTGCACAACTGAGGTCGATATTTATTCAGTTTTATAACCAGTTACTGTGTCATTTTTACCAATGTGACCTTATTTCATAGCTCTGAGTCATCCCATTGTGCTGCATTTTCGACTGGCAAAAAGTCACAAAAACGGCAAACTATATTTTTATTTTCTTTGAGCATGAAAAAATAAGCTAAATGTTTAAAAAAAAAAAACCTTGTTGTTTATTTAAGAGACCAAATAATGAACCCCGGAGGATATGAATTAAATCTTCATGACTAGAATCCAAAGCAAGAAGGCGGTATTTCAGACGTAATATCTGTTGAAAATGTGATTTGAGGGAAACCTGACATGGTACACAACCCTATCAGGCAAGGATTTGAAAAGATGGTTCTTTATCTAAAAAGAAATACTCTCCTCAAATGGGAAGGCTTTTGTTTGAAGTAAATTAATCATAATGTGGCTTGTAATTGGGGTTAGACAAAGGATTTGACATAAATGGTCTTGTCACAGCCCTAATATCTTCATGTCATGGCTGATTATTAATGGGTGGTGGTAATTTAGGCCAGGCCACATATCACCACATTCTATTTCACTGCTTTGATACAGATTATGTGATAATATCCTGCTCTGCTCTTGTGCCAGTAAATTAAGTTTTGTGCTGTGCTCATACACATATGTGCATATTGGGATTACGCGGTAGAGATGTTGTTTTATTATTATTATATATATATACGTTTTGATTGTACGTGTATTGCTGATCGTATGCTGCTGCTGTGAAATGTTTTGGTTTTGAAATTCTTGACATGTGTACCGTGGCCCTGAGAGCTCAACTCACTAACTTAAGAAAACACATGCAAATAGGCAAATCAAAAAGGAGCTCTCCACATACACACACACACACACACGAAGCAAAGTCAGTGAGCAGCTGATCCGAGTGGCCGCGGTTGAGACAGTGAGGTGAACCAGGTGAAGTCGAGCTGACGACAATTACGCTCATTACTGTAAGTGCATTGAAACCTTCGCAAGTATAAAGTTCAACAAGCATAAACATGGAAACATGCAGAAAAGTGTTATTTCAATCTGCTCTGGGAATTGTTGCAAAAAAGTGTAAGCTATTTTGTTGAGTTTCCTCTTTGTGAAGGCTCTAAATTATGACTTTTAGTTGCCGTCTTGGTGCGGACTACGGAGCCTCTGTGTTATTATTGTATTACCTTCATAAAGTAAAGGTAAGACATCACCCTCGACTACACAAGCTAAACCTAAAAAGCTGTCTGTTTAGCTTAGTTTGCCGCGTATCTTAACATTTGGTGAATTCTTGTAAACTTAGCTGTTGGCTGAGACAAAGCAGCCCCTCCTCTCTCTAGCAGCTGTAATTCTACCTGTTGGCAGTGAATCACATCAGTAAAGGGAGGACAAGATGAATGACTGATTTGTTTATTTATCGCAAGTCATATCGTCATCGCAATATTGAACGATGTTATCACCCATCACAGATTTTCCTCATATCATGCAGGCGTAATTGCAGGATTTCTTTATTTGGTTGTTTTATTCTCTTTGTGTATTCATTACTGTATTTGGTTGTGTTTCTATTTTTGGTTGCGTTTTCTGTTTTTGGTTGTGCTTTTTGTTTTTGCAGCTCATTACTGTATTTGGTTGTGTTTCTATTTTTGGTTGTGTTTCTGTTTTTGCTGCATATTTCTGTATTTGGTTGTTTTTATTGATTTTTCTGTGCTTTTCTTTATTTAGTTGCGTTTTCTGTATTTGCAGCATGTTTCTGTATTTGGCTGCGTTGACTGAATTTGCAGCACATTTCTGTATACGATCATGTTTTCTGTTTTTGAAGCACGTTTCTGTTTTTTATTGTTTTTCTCGATTTTGCAGCATGTTCCTGTATCTGATTGTGTTTTCTATTTTTTGTTGAAGCTGTTTCTTCATTTGCTTGTGTTTTGTCTCTCCGTACATGTTTTATTAAGCTGCAGTGTGTTGAGCATCCAGGTACACCATACATATGGAGTATAAAATACGTCCCACCTATGAATAAATTATACAGCATCTCATTCTTGTAGCTCTTATCGTACTACTCGATGGCAATGGATGGTAGCTCATGGTCTGGACGGATGTGTGTGTTTGACAAAGAGAGGAGAGCCAGAAAGAGAGATTCAGTCAAACGGTGAGAACATGTGAACATGAATGTTATTTCCAGCTTGTTGATAGTCAGCATCTCTCTTCTAAAGTCATCCTGTGACAAAATAGTGAGAGAGACAGAGGCAGTGTGAGTGTGTTTGTGTGTTTTAGTCATGCATCGTCAGCACAAGTCTACCCTACTTGCCATCAGGGAGCTGATGCTATGCTTTTCTTCAACATTACCTCGACGTGGTCCCTCATGAATGTGAAATTTATGTATTCCTAACTTTTGAAGAAAGTTCTCCACAGTGAAACAAGTCACATACAGCTCCTCACGAGTCACAAAAACTATTTAAAAATAAAGGGAAGTAAAATATGTATGTCTTTAAGCTCATTTAAATCCAATCCTTTGATTGTGCTGTCTCGCGTTTCTTTTTCATCCTTTTACTTCCTTTCTTTCACATTAGCACACACACACAATTAAACCGTAATCACCCCCATCTCTTTCTTGACTTCTTTTAAAATGAATCCTTAACATCAGCATCACCTTCCTCTGAATCTTGATTTGTTGACAGATGTGCCAGAAATAACAACCAGTTATTAGCAGATGAAACACGTAAAGAGGATGAGTGTCTGATCCTTTTTCTCGGCTTATCAAAAACGCAGCTGCATTAACACCTTCTGATTTATTGTTATTGATGGAGACATTACTGAGAGCATGACATTTCTACTCCGATACAATCTTTCGCCACACGTCTCATTTGTGGCAGGAATCATGTCTGCTCGGTGTTCTCCTGTCGTTCACCTTAACAACATGTCAATCCTTTTGTCCAAACAGCAGGTACTTTGTAGGCGAGACTGGACTGAGCTGATTGTCAGGTTTTCTAAACGCCTTTTAGCTAGTGCTGTGGTTAATATATGGAAAATATTTGAAATTAAAATGTGCCCTCTGCTTGCAGAAAGGGGCAAATTTACTTTAAGTGTATGGGCTGTATATTGAGTTCTGCCCAGATGTGTCTGACAAGAAGATGTGTGCAGCAGAATGCCAAGGAGAAAGCCATATGGAGCTAAATGGCAGAACTGAGTTGGGCCAGTTTCCTCTCTGCTTGCAGACACACTGCCACAGTGTGGGATGGTGCTGAATGAATGCAGAAGCAGTCACTCCCTAACACTGTGATCACTCTTCTTCCACCTCTACCTCACAGCAGTCTTACATCAAATTCAGCCTCCGCCTATTTTCCCGAATCCATTATCACTTTTATTCTATTCATCTTCTGCACACTGAAGCAGTTCCTGATGCGAACTCTGGTGGGTGCTCTGAAACCTCGGATCTCACAGCTTAAAGGTAAGCCCCATCTACCCATTGCCAATCCTTAAATCTTTAATCATTTTGGGCACCTGATGTGAGCTGGTGCACAAATATGTGTACGCGTGTTTTTGTGGGTTTTATAATTGGGTGGGTTTTGTTTTTGTTGTTAATGTGTGTTACTTATAGTCTTCTGTTTTGTCGTGTTTCAAGCCATCTGTGGCCACTGTCACACAGCACATGTTGCCAGTAAATAAAGAAGACTGGCTCTGAAGTGCACATGTTGCTGCAATAGGTTACTTTCTCAGATTTAACAATTTGTCTTTTCAGTGTGAAAGCTGGCAGCGGAGAATACATCGCACCTCATCCAGCAGCGGAGAATACATCGCACCTCATCCAGCACTGCTCTCAAAACCCAGTTTGATAAACAAAAATGTAAGTTGTGAGCTCTTTGTTGTTATTTCAAAAGTTAATCATCGTGTGTTTTCAGCTCTCTCTATGATTATTTCTAGTACTGATTGAGGCATGTATTGTTTTGCACAATTCACCTGTGACACTCATATTATGGGACCCATGAATGTATCATAAAAGTCTATGTAGATTCATTTGTTTTCCACATAGTAAGGTGTCTATGAAGATTAAAGAAAGAAGGAAATAAAGATGGATATAAAAAAAGATCTGTAGGCTACATCGTACAATGTTCAAAATACAGTAAACATCACTGATGGTGCCTTTACAACAGGTTTGCTTCATCTCGCAGAACCTCCTTAATATTCCCCTCCTCAGCCCGTGTTTTTGATAAGGTACATTGCCATTCAGGGGTCCTGTCTCAGGGGCTTGTTTCAACACAACTTTAATGGGTTGGAGGGGGAAAAAAACAACGTAATGATATTTAGAATATGAATTTGAATAAGATGGAACAAGCCAATTAAAGATGTGGTGTGTCTCGGTAGGCATGCATAAGTGGCTCTGACTGAATGAAGGGGAAAAAAAACCATTGCAAGTTTCTCTTGTTCAATTTTAATTTAAAGCTTAAAATACACGGCCATGTATGTCAGTCAGCTGTGTGGCTACAGTTGCATAGCAGATTAGGAGGTAAAGGTCTGTTGTATTCATGAGCTTTCCTGTAAGTATGTATCTGAGGATGCATACATTAGCTCCTCCAATTGTTGATGTTAGATTGATAATAACGGATTATAAGAGTTCAAGTACTTACGTACATTTATATATATATGTTTAGTGTCTTGAGCTTAAAGCATAACTCCAGTTTGTTAATGCAACTTGGGTTCTTTTTCAATCCCGTCTCCTAAGAATTACATTACCAGTTTGTTTTCTCCATTACATTATGGTGCCAAATGTAATCGCTGCGTGTTACTAAGCATGCCTTGCCTCATGCTTCATGGCAACATCGCCCCAAAGGGGCTTCTTTCACAACAATGACCCGCTAGCTGTACATTATCCCGCTTATTACACGGCTACTACCAGAGTCTGACATCAGAACTGTGCCCCTAGCAAAGGTCTGTTATATATAGCTGTAAAGTAATAGCAGACCGTAGAACACCGTGATTAACCACTCAGAAGAGTATTCAACAACACCGTGTAATAATAAAGCGTTAACACAAATTTGTTTTAATGTTCTAACACGTTGTTAAACTTCATGAAACTTTACATTTTGAACACAAACAAAAATACTTCTTTAGGTTTAGGCAACAAAACATTGTGTTTTTAACGCAAATTTGTTTTAATGCCGTTAATTTGTTTAACGCATTAACGCAACTTCCGATTTTTAGGTTGTAGCGGGCTCAGTTTTAAAGCTATAGTGAAGATACTGATATCATAGGAATCTAGAAACCTAGGAATCCATTGGCACCATGTCATACTAGCTTGTCATGAAGGAGTTTAAATAACACTCCAAACTGGCATGGCCATTTTCAAATGGGTTCCTTGAACTCTTACCTCAAGATATGTGAATGAAAATGGGTTCTATGGGTACCCACGAGTCTCCCCTTTACAGACATGACCACTTTATGATAATCACATGCAGTTTGGGGCCAGTCATAGTCAAGTCAGCACACTGACACACTGACAGCTGTTGTTGCCTGTTGGGCTGCAGTTTGCCATGGAATGATCTGAGCATATTTTTTATGCTAAATGCAGTACCTGTGAGGGTTTCCGGACAATATTTGTCATTGTTTTGTGTTGTTAATTGATTTCCAATAATAAATATACAGTATACATCCATTTGCATAAAGCAAGCATATTTACCCCCTCACATGCTGATAAGACAATTAAATACTTCAATACAAATCTCCCTTTAAGGTACATTTTGAATTGATAAAAAAATGTGATTAATTTGTGATTAATCGCAATTAAATATTTCAATTGACAGCCTTAGTTAATAGAAAACCGTAATTCGAGTGACGTTACATTTCCCCCAAACGATGTTGCAATTTAGATCTATATCAACATAAATTCTCTTCCTTATTTTCATTATTTTGGCCATCATTTTTATAGGTGATAATAACATGGTGCTGACAGGGAACACTGCAACATGTTCTTCAAATAACTTCTGTTGTAATTAACCAGAATGATTCTTTACGCCAGCGGTCCGTTTAACCACATTGTTATTGCGTGCAACTGCAGTGAATGTTAATGTATATAGTATATACTACACAGCTGACATACGGCGCCTGTCATTACTTCTATTTACTGCATATGTGTGAGAGTGAGTGTCAATGGGTCACTTGTGTCCCCTCCAGCTACTTTGAACAAAAAAGCTTCGAGCTTATTAGTTTCGTACAAGAGAAGAAGAAGAGGAAAAGAAGAAAAGAAGACGGGACTGAGCTCACCAAAGAGACACCAGGTGAGAGATAGAAGTGTGGGTGGATTTTATTTGAATTTCCAGCTGTTACATATTCAGCAGGGAGAGTGGGGCAGGGCAGGAGCGGTGCGCTCTACTTGGTGTGTATAATGAAATAAAATGAGGGTGTCGGTGACAAGAGGTAATGTAGGAAAGATGGGGTGCAATAAGGGGGATTAACCCATTTCAAATCGAAATCTAAAGTTACATTTATTTATCATTACAATTAATACAAAGGGAGCAAGTTCAGGAGGAACTGGAATCGGCACCGGGCTGTAAAAGAGAGAGGCGGTTGGTGAATTGAGAGCATAGTGATAGCATAGGGATAAACAGGAAGGAATGCATGGACAGAGAAATAGTGAAAGAAGAGAGAGAAAGAGAGGTAGGATCCTCATACCTGCTATCCCTCCGCCCATTAAATTCACTTTAACGTTTGCTACATCTGTAATGTGGCATCTCAGCACCCTTTCCACCCTCCCCTGGGACACCAGGATAATCTCTGCTAAGCCTTCAGGAGAGAGGGATTTTATCCTTCCACTGACAGATAGAGAGAGACAGAAAGAGGGTGAGGGGAAAAGGAGCTGGCTACTGGAGGATAACGACATAGATAATGAGTTAGCTGTCAAAAGACTTTTTTCTTCCTCTCCTCCATGTTCCTCAACTCACCCAGCTGCTTAATCAGTTGAGAGTTGCTTTTGCACTTGCTTAATATTGTATTAAATAAGCGGTACAGAATAGAGTCTGTACAGCATGGGAGCGTAGGTTTTGTTTCAAAATTGAGTGGGGATATATTAAGCATGGAAAATTTGAGCATCAAACACTTCATTTATTGCATTCTGTTGAATTGGTATGCATCAATTTGTGGTGGATATGTCTTTATTCATGAGAGGGAAAACAAATTCAGGCAATCGGATGACAATTCAAAATATGAAAGTTAGGGCCGTCTAAGTTAACGTGAGAACGCAAAATTTGTTTTAACGCCACTCATTTCTTTAACGCATCAACGCAACCTGCCATTTTTAGGTTGTAACAGGCTCAATTACTTTCATTTAGGGATGTTAATAATTAACTGTTTAACTGTAAACCCACATTAAGAATTTTGACCAATTAATGCTATCAGTTAAACGGTTAAAAGAAATATTAAAAATTAAATAAAAAGCTGAGCAAACTTTAATCAGTAGTTGGCTGGCAAGCAAGACACGGGAGCTTGGCTTGGGTCTTGAGGAGTTGTAGTGTTTATTCATCGACAAATAAACTGTACACACACTGCACTGCTGCGTTCACTATAACATTACTGATAACTTCATACTCACCATCGCACACACGGTCTGTCGGACACTCACTAACGTTACGCCAGGCTGACACACAGCTGACCACCTTGCAGCTAAACTAAATGATGCATTGGGGACTTACTGGGAAAGTTGCTACATGTGTCCACGACAATACACGCAGCATCATGGCTGCTAACTCTCCCCGATGGGTGAACTGGGGTCTCAGTTGTCTGTTTTGCGCATACACTGCAGTTGGAGATAAATGATGGATTTAACGTGTTTGTGCATCAGCTTATCATTGCAGCTGGGTGGCTTGTTAGGCACTAAAACCACAGCACCGCTGCATGCAACGCACCAATTTTGACAGTTAACAGTTAATAATCGGTTAACAAGGGTCGGCTATCAGTTAGGAAACAAAAATACAAAATTAGCATCCCTACTTTCATGCCATTCATGAGTGCGAGGAGCCACCACGAAATGGCCCGAAACGCCAACGTTAGTCATTTTTCGGTATATTAGCTGAGCAACTTTATCCACATTTCTTAATACATACAAGTTCCTAATGCCAAGTGCCACAAAGCTAAATAACTCACACTGTTTTGGAGACAGCCCTCTTTTGTTCTGTAACTAGAGGGACTTGCTCATAAACTGAATACTGTATCTGTTCTTCTGTTATCATGTGTTAACGTCAAGATATGACTGCATCTCATGCATCAGCATATTGACCATGTAAACATATTGTTAGTACACATAGTGATACGGTTAGGGTTACAGCACATTTCCAGTCACATCTGTTAGTAACCTTGTAATACATAATAGATCACGGTAGGGGAAATTCTCTTTGCCATGACCTTCTCAGTGGCAGAACAGCTGGTAGGAGTGAAACTGACATATAGTGTTATTACCTATTTTGTTTTAAGTAGCTGGAAAACAAATTACTCCCTAAATACAAGCTGCCAACTGTGAAGAACTTTTGACACCAGAATTCAACTGACAACTAATAGTAGTATATAGTTTGACATTTTTGGAAATGTGCTTATTCGCTTTCTTGCCGACAATTAGATGAGAAGATCGATACAACTTTCACTTTTGTTGAGAGAATCTAACTTCTTTGACAAAAACAAACTATACAGTCTAGTTAACGGTATATACACACCCCTAACTAGACTGTAGATATATAGCTGTCTTCTTTCATGCATGGACAGTTCACAAGCAAGCAGTGAGGTACAGAGATAACAGTTATGAGAATGATTTGTAGCAGTGAAACATGAACTTTTTGACCTCAGCTAATGAACATCAAGCTCCATACTGCATGGAATAGCATAGGATATTTTTAAAAATGTCAGAGTAAGAGATGTATTTACTGCATTGGCTGCAGTATATAATTTAGTATGTCTAGTATGTATGTAAAGGAATGTAATGTATATAGTTTAACGAAGCAAGCTTTCATACCAAACACAGCAGATACTGATTTAGATAGATAGCCGATCTCTCTGTTTACACATACTGGTTTAACACAAGTCAGCTAATATAAAATGTCATGATATTCATTTTTTCATGTATTACGTAATGATAATGAGGATTAGTTTTGGTAAAAATTGCAAATTAAACGATTGCTCGTGGAAAAATGTAGCCACATATTGTAACTTCTCCTTGATGATACCGGCGAAAAGCTGGCATATGCCGGCTAACGTAAACCCTGCCTGGCAGCGCTTAATGTCATGAAATCACCATTGTATATCTGTTCTCGCATGTTTACATAGGGCACAGTAAGCTCTACGATAACTGCACTACCATGCTGTTGAGAACACCAGATCTTGTATTGGACAATTTCTGACAGGACTATAAATTCAATCTTCCTCAATCTTTCCTATTTGCTCTAACCTGTTCTCAAGGGCTCTGTCATGTACATCTGGTATATGGTCATTTGGTGCATGATTCCTGTCTGTTTAATTTTGGTGCTGCTTTCTGTCACTCTGTTATGCCATCAAATTCATTCAACTTTGGAAAGAGCGAACATGTTAATCTCAGGGGGCCTCAAAGTTTTTCAAAGCCAGTGTGTGTGTTACCACAGACTTATGAATATAACAAGAAAAAAGGTCAGGGCAAAGTAGAGAAAAGATGAGAAAGAAAAACAAGTAAGACGAGTGTGTTTTGCAAACTGCCCCTTCAATGTGCACATTTCTTTGAAAAGAAGACCATAGTCGGGTCAATGTCAGGTCAACGCAGCAGCTGTTTGATGTTGACAAGCTTGACAAAGACATAACTCTATACCAGTGAGCAATGCCATGGGTAAGGCCCAGCAGAGACCTTCAGCGCTGGTAAGACAGACATGCTGGGACAAGAGACCTGCCACTGCGACCAAACACAGAGTGACAGGAGAAGGTGGACGATAAAACCGGCGGCGGTGGAAGCCTGTATGACAGGTGGGAATGTACGTAGCCCAATTATGAGAAAGTGTGTAGGGAGCAACATGGATGGGGAACATATGCGTTTTGCACATCTCCAGCTTCGTGGGGATCGTTGTCAGATAAGACAGAAAGAGGACTTTCAGTATTTCACAATTTTGCTGCAAAGTACATTCTTCAACCGGGGACATTGGCGGGGAAAGATGTGGTCCCTAACAAACATCGCTTACAGAGTGGAGAGGTCCCAACCGATGGGATCAGTTTTTTACTTTGCTTGAATGCCTTTTTTTTTTATGTGACAACAGCTTTAACATCTTGTGAGTGACTGGAGACCAATGAACATAGAAAGTGCATGCTTGCATTATCATCATTAATATGAAAAACAAGGACATTTGGGGACAGTTGCCATCCATTTCTCCCAGGCTGTGACAAGAAAAAACAACACTCCCTGTCAGATGTTTTCCGTGTGGCCTCCCATTCTGTGGCGGAGGCAAAATCTTGAGCACACCACATACTGGCGGTTACACAGGCATGAGGGCTCATTGCACAGTTTAAGTCGAGGAAAATTGCCGTTATTCAGCAAAATGTCATGCTTTTGTGAGGTTTGGTTGAAAATTGCAAAAATTCCGGCAATTGCACGATACAAAACTTCTGGGGAGACTCGCATTTTCACTGAGAGCTTTCAAAAACAGCAAATGGGATGGACCTACTTTACTCCTACCTCCTTCTTCTCACGAGATGAATACATATACATATCAACTCATGATGAGAGTCTGGCTTTGGAGGCTAGCTGGTACAGTACGGTCTTGTCGGCAAACGTCAGTAGTGTAAGGATTCAGCATACAGGAGATGAAAACGCGACTTTATTAGGATTCACAACAACCAGCGTGTAAGATAGAATTTCTCCGACCTCATTTAGGAGCAGGGTTTTCCATTAGTCAAGTGTTGTTGCTGCTTGCTTAACCAAGGGGAAAATGGGTTTTTAAAACTGCCACTCCTGAATATGTTCACTGTGTGTGTGTGTGTGTGTGTGTGATGGTGTTCATATTTGTGTGTGTGCACATACATCTGTGAGGCGACTGCAGTATGGGCTTGTGACTACAGGTACGAGAGTGCACAGAGCAATGGGGCTCTGTCTAATGGATTTAATGCTGACAGTGGGGTTCAGCGGAAGGATTTGACAGTCGTCACATTCTCAGTCGAGGCTATAGAACTATACTAGTGCTGCTGGGCAAGAAATAATTAATTCAAATGAATCATCCTCAAGCTAGAAACTTACTGAGTCTGTATTAGTACGCATTGTTCCAAGGAGTTCTGAGTGAACAACATCACTGTCTAGGCTGCATCTGCATATAGAGGCATAGTCACAAAAATAATCAAGATTTTGGCTAGACCTGGAAATAAAAACAATCAAGTGTCTGTAGTTTATACTTATTCTATGGCATTGTGCGTCACTATGGTGCGTCACAACCTGCCAGTTCCATCCTCCTTCAGCAAAGGCGTTCCAGACATCACCATCATTAGTAAACTAGCAGATGTGGACATGAGTGGGAACAAAGAGGCTTGTCTCGGCAAAGAGAGGAGAAAATAGGAAAGCTAGTGTTTACAGTCACAGTCAAGGACATGATTTTAGATGTAGGTACCAATAATCCTTCAATCAGTCTATTCAGCTTCTCAAAGCAACACCCATCCCCATTACCGGTAACTACTGTATCTTCTAAATACCTGACAGCCGATGGGGATTTACATCCTGGCACCCTTTACTACTCTACAATAGGGTTGGGTCGGTGGAAACATGTTCAAACTGGTTTGATATTGAGCCAAACACTGGACTGGACCGGTATACCGAATTTTACCTCTATAGGTGTCGGACTTGACTCAGCAGCCATCCCACCAAAACTCAGTGGAGCGGCTTGCCACCAAAATTAGAATAGCTGGTCCACCTTAAAAGTCAGCCTACCTTAAGTGAGCCTGGGTCAAAGTTGTCGCTAACTTCGGGGATAACCCCCTTCGCTTTAATCGGCAGGTGGAAAACAAGACATGGGACTTGCTTTCCACCCAGGTCTTGAGGAGCTGTAGCATTTATTCACCGACTAGACGTATAAAGTGTACACACACTGCACTGCTACGTTCACAGCTATAACATTACCGCTAACTTCATACTCGCTGTCAGTCACACGCACACTCGTTAACGTCACGGGTCGCTGGGCTTACAATAGACTGGCTGGCGGAAATCCATCTCGTCTCGTCACCTCCAAAACACATGAACTTCTAGTAACTGAAATTTGATCTCCTTTGTCACCGGCCTTGGCTCGGCAGATGCGCACAGCCTGTCAGACACAAGCGGCTCCGTTAGTCCATTTATAAACAAACATAATATTATGTTAACCATGTTGTCATATTGCTTATTACTAATGCAATACAAGCTGGATTTAGCGCCGTGACGCCGTCAGCACAGGTTGCTGATGTAAGCGTCTTTTGCCAGAATGTGTCATAATGACAAATGCCGGTACAGTCGGTTTGCATAAAATCAAACTGGTGTAAGCTCGTACACCAGACCAGACCGACCACACTGGAAATCAATCCCAACTCTACTCTACAAGTAAAAAAACAACTCAAATATTATAATGAGAATCTTACTGCATAGACTCATACACCATGTAGTAGTTGTTGCTTTAATACGCATAGTAATTCAGGACTAGCCCGGAGCAGACTGGAACAAAGGATCACAGCAAGAATGAGACAAGCAACGGCCGTCAAGGGGGACCAACCCACTAACACAAACTCACGCACCCTTCAAGATGAGTATCATTTTGAGTTTCAGTCTCGCTGGAACAATTAGAGTGTAAGAGAAGGCTGAGCTCCTGTCTGCTCATCTTCACTGAGGATTAATTAATTCTACTACAGTCTATAAGGATTGCAGCAAGAAAATGAGGAGGGGGTGTAAATGAGAAAGACGATATTTTTGTCACAACTTTACAACAACTTTATCAACTTCAAACTTGGGGCACCGCAGTCTGAATCAAATATGGCACTAAATCACATTTGGTCCATTTAACGTCTTCCAAAAAAGGTAAGTGAATTTAGACCAGGGATGCTAATTTTATAGCAGGCCTACGAAGGGCTTGAGTGAAGATACTGGCATCATATGAATCTAGAAAACCTAAGGAATCCATTGGTACCAACCATGTCATAATAGCTTGTCACGAAGGAGGTTAAATAACGCTCCAAACTTACGCTAAATTTTGGCGAGGAAAAACTGTCATGGCCATTTTCAAAAGGGTCCCTTTACCTCTGACCTCGGGGTATGTGAATGAAAATGGGTTCTATGGGTACCCACGAGTCTCCCCTTTACAGACATGCCCACTTATATAATAATAATCACATGCAGTTTGGGACAAGTCATAGTCAAGTCAGCACAGACAGATCTTCAGTTTGCCATATTATGATTTGAGCATACTGTATATTCACAGTACCTGTGAGGGTTTCTGGAAATATCTGTCATTGTTTTATGTTGTTAACTGATTTCCAATAATACATATATACATACATTTGCATAAAGCAAGCATATTTGCCCACTCCCATGTTGATAAGAGTATTAAATACTTGACAAATGTCCCTTTAAGGTACATTTTGAACAGATACAAATGTGTGATTAATTTGCAAATAATCACAATTAACTATGCTAACCAATCATGATTAAATATTTTAATCAATTGACAGCCCTAGTGATTGCACAATAAAGAAATCATACTTAATATTGTATTCCATTTCTGCCAATAGATCTCCCTAAATGTTACCCAATGCTCCTTTAAATATCAGTATTTCTTATGCATCTCAATCTACAGGTATATTGGCAGAGAGTTTTGGTTGCACAGGTCACCAGCTACGGTAGTCATGCTCGTGGCACACTGCCTCACTTGTTTCCACTCCACTGCCTTACTATGCAAAGAGTCATGCAAGCAAAGAATGAATGTGCGAAACCCCAGTTGGCCCCGCAACAAATACTCCCCCCTTCCAGCAGTAATGCCTTATATTTCAGCTCACACACTGGGGAAGAGTGTGAGGAGAGCCCATTGCTACTTCAGACAGATAGAGATTTGCAGTTGAGAGGTGATTTTACGCTCAAGGGATCCATCATGTGCTAGTAAAATCTTGAGACACTTGCAGATAGATATATAGAGAAAAACAAGGGTCGTTTTTGTGTTGAACACCTCCACATACACTTGGGTTTCCACTGATTTCTACATTATCATATTATGTGGGGGAGGAAGTGTTAACTGTGCTCCTTTAGAGACGTGAAAATTAGCATTATTTCATTATGATATAAATCTGATCACCTCAACAATGATCATCAACTAGCTTCATTATGAGGCACTTACAACAACCCGTGAAGTCTATGTTCAAACACGTCCGTAACGTTCAAAGCACATGCACTGAACAAATACATTGCTATTTGATTTGGTTCTACCAAAGGATAGAGAAGAAACATAATCTTCAGTCTATCCTCATGTGAAAAGTTCACTAGCAGTAGCTTATGCAGTGTAGTTTTTTGTCTATCGCCTTAGGCTTTCAGCAAAGTTTGCTCAACTTTTTCTGCTGTCTCTCTTTGTATCAGAAATGAAAGCAAGCGCGGACTTGGGTTTTCTCAGAGTACCATGGGATTGTCTGTGCAAGTCTTTCAAGCATCCCTCGTCATCTCCATCTCTCTCTCCTCTAAAAACCCCCTGTGGCTTGTGTTCAGACTGTTGTACAGTAGATGTGTATGTGTGTCCATATACATGGGATTTTCAGTGAGTGCACAAACCCTGTGTCTCTGAAATGTGGCGTTACAAGAGCAAGGGGCACAAGGTCTCATAAACGTCTCGTGAAGTTCACTCTCTTTCCGACACTAATTTTTCTACTATCACACACAATTCAGATTCAAATGGGCCATATTGAAATTTTGACGTAACTCCAACAATACAGATATTAATTACTCTCAAATGAGAAATTACTGTCAATCACTGTGAAAATAAATGACTAATTAACCTTCCTCTTCAGGGTAACACTTATTTCTCAATCTCCGCTAAAAACCAAGATATAACACATTCTACTCTGAATGTGGCAGTTTTAATTTGGCAGCTATTTGAGATTTAGACTTTGTTTTAAGATGAAAATGCTTATTAGTTTGTCACATTTTAGTCATTTCTATCCTTTAGAGTTTGTCTAGTTTTAGTCGACGACAACTCAAAACGTTTTAGTCCAGTTTTAGTCACTGAAGTCATTTGATTTTTATTCAAGTTTTGTCAGCTATTTTCTTATTATTTAATCTTAGTCTTGTTTAGTACTTCACATTATTTTGAACATTTTATTCGTCATTTTAGTCAAACTCAGATTTGTATCTTCTAACTCAACACAGGTTGAATGATTAAGAATGCAGCTTTGCAGTTAGTTTGAGTCCTACCTGACTGCGATCCTTAATAATGCGCGGTTCAGTTGCACCCACCGGTCCGTTATGAGAGACAATCCGCCCAACATGTTAACGTTAACAAAATGAACACGGATGTGGCTATTTTTCTCATATTGCATCACAATGCTGTAAGTTGCTGCTGTAGTTTCAATAGCTGCAGAGGCCCACAGGAGTGAAGGTCTTTCAGACTAGCTGGTCTACCTGTTCATGAGGCCAGGATGCACTTTAAGGCTTCTGGGTCAGTTACATTTTTCATTAGATAGTATGTTTCCCCATTTACTTTGGAATTTAATTATTTCCCTGATATTCCCCTCTTTTTTAGGCGGTTCAGTTTGATTAGCCAAGAAATGTCCTATGGCTTAATGGAGTTCATTGAATTGAACCCCAGAACAGGCTGGCCTGGCAGATGGAGACCTACTTATTGCTCATTTTTAACTGAAGCGTTTTGACAATGATAGGAATGGCGGTCTCTCCTATTAAGGAGATGAATTCATTTTGATGGCTCATTTTTTGAGGCAATTTGTGTAATAGAAGAAATGGTCCATTTATGTCTTTCTCTCTGTAAGATTGTACCGTATATTTTAGTAAGAGTTGGCAGTGTAGAGGCTGAAGGCAGCTTTAAGCAGGTGTAGAGCGCACACACTGTGCACATTCATCACACATGCACACACCCGGAGCTTGTGAATCCACACACTCGCAGCCAACGCATACAAATATTGGTATACTGCAGATCGCCCACATCATTTAAACTTTTCCTCATTGAGACAAGTATCAGCAATTAATTGTTGCCATAGAAACACATTTACCTTTTAAGCATATTTTCCTGGTAGCTCACATACCCAATACACATACACACACACACAAAGAAGATAAATAAATAGATAAAAGTGTTGCGTGGGAGATTTATGTATGCATTCATGCATTCATACATAATGTATGGCAGAATCAGTGAAAAGTGAAAATGCAATGTTTGACTGTGGGTAACAATTGTCTCATGAAGATAATGACTGTAATAACATTAGTAAAAATAAAAAAAGAATAGTAATTTACTAAAGAATAGTAACTTACTAAAGAATAATAAAAGTAGGGCTGTCAATCGATTCAAATATTGAATCGCGATTAATCGCATGATTGTCCATGATTGATCGCGATTAATCGCAAATTAATCGCATGTTTTTTTTAGCTGTTCAAAATGTACCTTAAAGGGAGATTTGTCAAGTATTTAATACTCTTAACAACATAGGAGTGGGCAACTATGTATGACGTGCTTGGTAGCATTGGATTAGGTTTTCTAGTTTTGTATGACGCCAGTATTTTCACTCTAGCTTTAAAACTGAGCCCGCTACAACCTCCGAAAGATCAATTGTGTTAATGCGTTAAAGAAATTAGTGGCATTAAAACGCTTTTGTGTTAATGCGTTATTATCGCGTTAACGTTAACAGCCCTAATATACAATAATAATAGCAAAAATGAATCCTAATAAAGTAATGTAGACGTGATTTTATAGGCATAGGGTCTAGAAATTCAATGTTTTGTCCATTCACAAGATCAGACATAATTACACTATGTGGGGAATAAATACACAAAGCTGGATATGCTGAGCGCTGCATAAAACCAATCAGGATAAGTTTAATCAGGTTGTTCGATTGATAAGGGTTAATACTTGGAGAAGTGGAGAGAAATCTGATTCAAATTGGGTATGACCAGAGAGACTACAAAAAAAAGATGTCAAAAGGGAAACTTGAAAAGTTAAGGTGTATAGAATGGCTTAATGTTTCTCATCAAGAAAGAGACACAGATCCAGAGGTCAGAGGACTAAAGTCAGGAGGAAGACACAGTGAGCTGGGTTACAGGACAGTCGCTGAATAATGAAGCGAGAAAGGACATGAAGTGGCCCACTTCTTCTCCTTCCTTCCTTCATTATTCAGCGACAGAGGAGAAAGTTGACGTTTAACAATAGACGGAGAGAGATTGGACGTTGGATGATGAAGCAGCGTGCCAGCAGGTCAACAATGTAGAAAGTTGTGCTTTAAAGTCCCAGAAAATAAATGGGAGTTTCAGCTGGTTCTTGCAGTTGAAGGTGATAACCTGCAGTGTGGCAAGTCATAATCTAGTATGCACTTGTATGTGCTGTGTGACACTTGAGACTAGATGGTAGGGCTGGACAATATATCGCTATCATATCATATATACCATCTTAGATTTTGGATACTGTAATAACGGTATAAGTGTTGTCTTTTCCTGGTTTAAAGGCTGCATTACAGTAAATTGATGTAACATTACTGATGATTAATTATCAAAAATCTCATTATGAAAGCACCAATAGTCAACCCTATAATATCGTCGTAATCGATATTGAGGTATTTGGTCAAAAATATAATATTTGATTTTTTCTTCATATGGCCTAGCCCTACTAGAAGGACATATCACAAACTACCACTCAGCACTCCTACATATTTGAATGTGGACATTTTCCACTTTTTCACTTCTTCAATTTTCTCTTTCTTTAATCATTTCAAAATACATAGCTTCTAAAAGAACACAACAGCCTCCAAAGGTTCATTTTGAAAAATAGTCTCTCTGATATTTATCCTGCAAAGCACAGCTTGAATGTGCAACAACTTAAGGTTGTGACCTGAAGGCCGTACATTTCTCATCAGCTTGCCGGTTTGACAAGCAGCAAATGAAATACCTTGCGACACACTATTACAAAAAAAACCAGGAAAAAAAAAAAAAAAAAACACATGGTGATTCTAAATCTGGGGCTCTGGAAATACAATGAAAACCAGACATATTTTTCCCTCTGTCACACGCACCAAAAATCAGACCAGGTTTCGGAGTAGACAGTAGTTTGATGCTGAAAACAGTTGCACATGTTGAGAATTTGTGTGTGTGAGATGTTGCCTACAAATGAAACTCGTGAGCTCATGTTTACGACATGGGAAGCCGTGTACACGATATGCTTGGCGTTCCAGTGATTAAGTCGTGAGAACACCGCTGCTAAGCAATGGCAACATTAACAGAAACTTTCCACTTGTGAATACCTCAAGAGGGAGGCGTTCATATGGACTCTTCTCATGAACACGGTAAACACAACCCCATTTGAAGAACTACCGTAAATTCCGGATTATAAGCCGCTACTTTTTTCACATGCTTTGAACCCTGCGGCTTATACAATGATGCGGCTAATCTATAGAGTTTTACGGGCTAACGGCCCGGCTAAAAAGCACTGCTCGTTTTGGACAGCACAAATTCACCTCGACACGAAAGTGACACTGAGAGCGACAACGACAGAGAGACTGAGAAAGTGTGTGATGAAGTCATTCTGAGGCTGTTCAACTCCGACACTGAAGAAGACGACTTCAATGGTTTCAGTGCGCAGGAGGAAGATGAACATAGCGATCAGTGACTTTTCTGGTAGGCTAACGGGCTACGGCTAGTAGGCTGGTTATTTTTCAAACCAGCAGTGTTATTGCCATGTTACGTTACTGTCGTTTTACTGCCGTGTTACTGCTGTGTAACTGCCGTGTTACAGGCATTGTTCAGAAAACAAGCATTT
>CAKALG010046001.1:0-10101 GCA_916700815.1 Helicolenus hilgendorfi
GCAGAGCGGCAGCGATCAGCTAGCCAGTGGGGCATGCACTAAAATGCAAATGCGGCCGGCCCTGGCTCGGATTACAACACATACAGAGGGAGAGCGGCTTCATTCTCTGCTCAGGATGCCATTACTCCTCTATCTTTGCATAGCAAAATGTTTAGGTTTAAATTGTTTGCTGCTATATTAATGCTCTGAATCTCATACATAGAACCTTTAAGTAGAATGTTGATTTGAAAGTGAAAAACTCCTTTTTATTTAGTTTAAAAGAGATTTGAGACAAAAGAAGACTTGTAATTCAGTCGAAGCTGGGTGTTATCGCGATGCTGATTGAAGCACTCACCGCTGCTTCTGTCGTTGTCATCATCTTGTTTTTGTATCGGATGTCTGTCCTCCTGCCTTCTGTTCTGTGTTTGTGTCCATGCGCGTACTGTACGTGTGAGTGTGAAGCCCAGGTGTGGCTGGGGAAGTGAGACCATTAGCATGTTCACACCCCGTCAGTGTTGCTCTCCTCCAGGGTAGAGGAAGGAGAGTGATGCCTTTTTCACTCTCCTTAACAAAACTATATAAAAAAGTGTCGAAGGAAAACATCCTTAGTTTCTGGTAGAAACATCTCTTTGTCTTGGTAAATTAGCTTCTTGTCATACTGACACATCACACAGAGTAACACAACAGATTCATTTTTATAATCCCTTATGGGTTGTAGGGACATTTGGGCTGTCATAGAAGGATTTGCTACGATCAATAATGGATCCACTCATGAATCTATAGTCTTTATTGATTCACCTGACAAAAGTCAACCTGCAAACTGCAAGCATTTTCCAGACTAGTGCAAGTTATTTATATCCCAGAAATCTCCCATCTTTCTTTTCTTGTTTTTTTTTTACATCATTTTTAGTATTAATTTATTCTTCCTTTTCTGACTGCCTCTGCGCCCCGACGGATCAATAACTCATCTTCTTATGTCACCTATCTTTTGAAATTAATGAACAAAGAGCGGTGGGAGACAACAGGCCGCTCGAAAAAAAATGGCTTGGTGCAGCCACAGCTGACCCCTTCACCGTTAACCAGTCGACAGTTCACTAACCCGGTGGATTGGGGACACAGGGCGCAATGTGTGTCAATTGCAAAGTCATGCCCACAGCCCATCTGCTATATGAATCATGGATTCAGTAGGATATAGGGCAGAGTGATGGGTCATGTTACATCACCACTGTGAGATATGTGCATATGACAAGAGGGAGCCTGCGTGGGAGGAGAGCTGTATTTCTGTACACTCACATATGCTCGGCTGCAGATACATGAACATGTCTGCATGCATAAGGGGACATTCTTATGGATGTGCTGAAACACATGACACCCAAATCAAGATAAACCCAAGCACCCCTCCTCATACTTGAGCTTCAGTTTTATGCAAATCCACCCGGGTAGAAAACACAAGAGTTATTTCTGTTCTAAGAATGCATTATCCAAAAGTGATGAGGACAGTTTTCGAGGTCGCTCCTGCTGGAAAATACTCAATACGCCTGTGTGTGCCCTCCCACCCTCCGAAAAGTCTCTGTTCTCTTCTAATTGCTGCTTCCCAAAAAGCTGCTCGCTGACAGTTTTACACCGAGTTTGACAAAAGCAGCGGGGAGAGAAGGGGAGGAAGTGAGGTAGACGTGGGGATGAAGGGATGAGAAGAAAGGAGGGCGGGTGGTTGGTTGGTTGGAGAAAAAAGAGGGCGAGGTTGAACCGCACAGAGTGAACGTCAATATCTGTACCTACCAGGGAAGTGCTGCCAGCTGCAGTTTTTCCCTGCTTTAGCATCAGCTCCAGTGTCAAGAGCAGTGCAGTGCCCTCCTCCATTAGCAGCTCTGCCTTTATGCAGTCACCTTATTATTAATCCCCACCAACACTGTCCTACACTGTACCTCCTGTTCTACTCGATTAAAGAGGACCTATTATGTATGCTCATTTTCAGGTTCATCCTTGTATTTTGGGTTTCTACTAAAACATGTTTACATGCTTTAATGTTCAAAAAAATGCTTTACTTTTCTCATACCGGCTGTGCTGCAGCACCTTTTTTTCGCCCTCTTTCTGAAACGCTCTGATTGAGCTCCCAGTCTGCTCCTATTGGCTAGCTCTCTGCACTCTGTGGTGATTGGACAACCGAACCAATCTCTTCAGACTCCAGCTCAAGCTCTGCTCTAACTACCTGTGTTTGAGGGCGTGCCAAACTAGCCACTATACAGGTATTATGCAAATTTGTTACTTAGTGACATCACCACTTTACGGAAGAAAAGGCGGGACTTCGAGCAAGGCAGTTCAGGAGCAGCGTTTCTGTGGGGGAGAGTAACTCCCTTAAGCGTGTATATTCAAGAAAGAATCTTAAAAGCAATTTTCCAGCTAAAATATATTGGGTAGGAGTATCAAACATTGATTTAACCAGCTGTAGGCTTGAATGGTGGCTCAGAAACATTTACATCTTTCTCCTTTGAAGACATCAGCTTTGATTCACAAAGTGGATTCCAGTGGTGACCCAGAGTCACAGCAAAAAAAGGCTTCTGTCAAATCTGAACTTCTCAAGCTTCTCCTCCTGCAGCGTAATCCACTTTTCCCACTGTTGATCCATATGCTCTGTATGTTCCAAGCGATTAATGCTGAATACTATTTTGTACTCTACAGAGTGTATGTGTGCTATGTTGTGGAGACATTACAATAGTTTGAAACATAGTGAGCATTACAGATCAGTGGCAGGGAAGTGGATTATGCTGTAACAGCGGATTGAGTAGTTTCTATTGACTTTTACCGAACTATGCAGCTGCCACCCTCAGAGCCACCTTTCAAGGCTACAGGCAGGGAGTGATACTCAAAAGACATAATTTTGGTGGAGTACTCCTTCAACATGCTTACAGTTTATCCCTTTTTGGGTTTTGTTTTTTACCTCATGCGGAGTACTTTCTAATTCAGAGATTTGATGATGTAGACACTTAAAGTATTATTTCCACATTTTGGGAAATGCATTTATTTGCTTTTTTGGCAAGACTTAGATGAGAAGATCGATATCACTCTCATGTGAAACCGGTGGAAACCGCTAGCTTATCTCAGCCCAAATGTAACAAAGGCTGTGACTTCCTGAAGGCTTGTTGTTGTTTTTAACAAACAAACCAGATATAACATGTTAGTGAGCTTTAGAGGTGCTGGTTGTTTGATTTTTTTTTCATCTATGGACAGAGCAATGGGCAACATCCAAGTCTGAAAAGTGAAGCCAAGTGCCTTAAACTTGCATTATTTCTAATAGCCAGCAGTGGGCGACTCCTTTGGTTGCAAAAAGAAGTCTGATTGTATAGAAGTCTATGAGAAAATGAGTCTACTTCTCACTTGATTTAATACCTCAGTAAACATTGTAAACGTGAGTTTATGGTCTCAATTGGTAGTTTCAAGTCTTCTTCAATACAGGATGATGTTCATTTAGTAAACTATGTTCCCGTTTAGAGTCAAATAGATCATAAAGCAGGGTATGCTTTAGAGCGTGGCTACCCTGTGAGTGAACCAAGATGGCGACGGTCAAAATGCCGAACTCGAGTCTTCAAAACGGCAGTCCACAAACCAATGGGTGACGTCCACTTCTTATATACAGTCTATGGGACAGAGCCAGGCTAGCTGTTTCCCCCTGGTTCCAGTTATTATGCTAAGCTAAGCAAACAGATACGAGAGTGGTTTCGATCTTATCTTCTACTTCTCAGGAAAAAATGTGTTTCCCACAATGTCGAACATTTCCTTTACTGGCATTCTTCATCTGAGTAGTGTTTTCTTTCTCTTTTGTCGTACAACACATGCTGTCCATCATTGTTTTCTATTCTAGGGATTTTGTAGCCCTCAGGGTATAGAGACAAAATGAAACCTTGTATTGGAGAAACAAGACCCAAACGTTCGTTGTTGTTGTTGTTGTTGTTGTTTTTTTTCTCTCTTTGACAGTAAAACTCCATCCTCTACTTTGGTGGTAGTTTGAAAAGGTCTTCTTACTTGCTTTTTTGCAGAACTTTCCAAAACAACTTTCAGTTCAGTTGTCTTTAAAAGCCAGTTGCCACAATGTTTGGCTGCCATTGATTCATGAAAACACAGCTCGGTTTGACCACAGTCTGCAGGGTTCCAACCCCGCCATCAGTCTCAGTGTGTGGACAGCTTTTATCAATACAGTCCCTGACTCTACGGCCTGGCTGGTGGCTTCCACCTGCACACTCCCACTCTAACAAACAATGTGTAAATCCCCATCTGAAAGAACGTAGGGGGCCAAAGCAGAACAGTGAGTAAGTAATAGAATTTGTAGGTGGTTTCGTTGTTGTGTATATTTGCATGCATAGTTTTATTGAAAGAACAAACAGCACTAAGCAATGGATCCATAACTGTGGTTTATGATTCATATACCGATCTTAATTTCAAGCCTCAGTAACTAGACACAGACTCTCGTTTCGTTTTATTTGCAATTTTGAATGGATTTTCTGTCCATTGCATGCACTAACATGCCTTAAAACATGGAGCCACATGTTTTTTATGATTGTTGTTTTCCCCATCATCAAGCATTTTAGGAACAAATTGTATCATGGCTGCAGAGAGATCGTGTTCGAAGAAAAAGAAAAAAGGTCTGCAGAAAGTTTCACAACACTGCAGGCCTCTGACTGACGTGTATGTGCGGTTCGGAGTCGGCAGCCGTTTGGCCGGCGTGTGACGGGAGCAGCTAACGTGGTATTTAGCTCCCCATTATGTGTGGATGGAATTGTCAGTCATGATAACATTACAATGAGCTCAGGGCTGCAATTTAAAGACCCATTCAGCGGTTCGCTACAGGAGCACAATGAGAATCGAGGCGAAAGATTTTGTTGTCAATATCCAAGTTCACCTGTCAGTGACTCGCAAAAAATCACAGCAGGAGGAGGAGGAAGAGGGGGGTGTTAATGAAAGAGCAAGTAGTAGAAAATATAATATAGTAGAAAATATAATGAAGGGAAGGCTGTTGGTGCTGTTTTGCAGTCCTTGGTGACTGATTACAAATTATCTTAATTATCTTTCGTCCCTTGAGATGAATCAGACCTAATGTAAACAGCACCACAGGGAATGGTCATCTGTTCCCTCCCTCTTTTTACCACCCTGAATCTTTACCCTATATGTTTTTCTTTATTGGCTCTTTCCTTTCCTCTGTTTTCCTTTCCTTTCCTGTCCTGTCCTCGTTTCCTTTCCTTTCCTTATCTCTCCTCTCCTCTGTTATTCACCATATGTTTATGAGTGCACCGTTATCTCCTGCATCTGTTTGTGCTAACAAATGTCATAAAGATCTAAGAAGTGTTTGAATGATAGTGACATGCAGCAACAGCGTCCCCAAGTTCAACCAGGCGTCCACTATCACGTCTGCAAGCTGAGGCCAATTTGGAAGTACCAATAACGACTGTTAAAAAGATATCTCAGACTGCCTACGATCCCCTTCAACAACTCTCAACTCAAAAGTTTCCCTTCTTTTAATGTATGTCGTGTTGGCGATTTTGAGAGTGAAATTATAGGATAACCCATCATAGAGTCTTAGTTAGATTTTTATTAGGGATGCACCGATACCAATATCGGGCCGATACTGACTCAAATAGCTGCATCAGGTATCGGTGACAATGGTTAATGGCAAATGGACTTGCATTTATATAGCGCTTTTCTAGTCTTACGATGTGGGGCTGATCTATTAAATTCAGCTCTATGTTTATACATTATATACTGTAATTTTAAGATAATTTGTTGCTGCATTAAACAAGTTTGCACTTTAATTGTAATACCTATTCATTTTGGAGATTTTTTTTTACCAAGTTGCTGGTGTACAATTTACACTGTAAAGATTAAGTACATTTATATCTATGTATTTATTTTTTACATTTTGTTTTACAAAGTGAGGAGAGTAATGTTTGAATGAAGCCTGATGTTGCCTTACACAAAAAAGAATTAGTCCCAGTCACTCCACACAGTGAGGCATAGAGCTTATTGACTAACCCTCTTCTGTAGTATCTACTACTGTATGAATCATCGTGATTTTGCATCATCTTTCACATGTGTAGAGTCACAAAACTGTAGTTTTTGCATTTATAAAATGTTACACATTACATTGTGGGATTGTTGGCAATAAGTAGTAGGGGTGTAAGAAAATATTGACATGTTGTGTGATACTGTATTGATTCTAAAAAACACTATCGATTCTTAATTAACCTCTTAAAAATCTGACGGCCCGCCGTCAGGCACAGCCACTATTCAATCTTTCAAAGGTTGTAACAGGCTCCGTTTTAAAACACGAGCAAAGATACTGGCATCATTTGAAACTAAAAAAATCCATTGGCAGGAATCCATTGTTACCAACCATGTCATACTAGCTTGTCGAGAAGGAAGCTCAATAACGCTCCAAAATTACGCTAAGTTTTGGAGAGGTAAATCTGGCATGGTGATTTTCACAGGCTCCCTTGACCTCTGACCTACAGATATGTGAATGAAAATGGGTTCTATGTTCTATGGGTACCCACGAGTCTCCCCTTTACAGACATGCCCACTTTATGATAATCACATGCAGTTTGGGGCAAAAACCGTGCAGTTTTTTCGCATACAGTATACTGTATATGCTTATATTTGCCTTTTCTAAAGTGGTTTGTTTCTGGTGTGTTCTTCATACAAAACAGTTTTCCACATTTAAATTTTAAAAAATCGCAATATCTCACCTTCCTTACTATATTGCAATATATGGAATCATTATTCCAGTATCATGATGCGTAAGGTATCACCAAATTCTTGCCAATACACAGCCCTCATAAGTAGTTTAGAGGCCACATTCCACTGTGTGAATTTTTGAGGCCACTATATAGTGCATATATATCATTTGGCATAGACTCCAAGTTTGTGGAACACCATTCTTTCAAAAGATATTCCCTCATTTGTTGTTATGATGACGTTGGTTGAGAACGCCGTCTAACATGTCGCTCCAAAATCTCCCGGAAGTGTTCAGTTGTGTTGAGATCTGGTGACTGTGAAGGCATATGAATCACATCATTGTCTTACTCATCAAGCAATGGCTATGGTACACACAACAATGGCTGTCACTCTGACCATCCTGCTAAGTTGATTTGATACAAAGAAAAATGTGGCTGTGTGTTTGTACTGTGTATGACCTTTGAGCAACAGACATCATAAAACAGGATAGATGCAGCAGGACAGAGGGAAAGCGCACACACCCACAGCACAGATGCAACAGGGTGCAGACGGAGGCAGCAGTACACTGGAGCGTCCAGTGAATGATGGTCTAGTTAGCAGCAGCAGTCTGAGTCATTCCTACTTCCTGTTCAAAGACAAACACAGTGTAGCCGTCCGTCTCTGCTGGCGTCTCTGGTTTGGTTTGTATTAGGTCGAACTGTTCTTCTATTAATATTTTATGTGCTACTTTTTATGCACTCTGCTTTTCGTCCTGCTTGTCGGGGATGTATGATTGTCATACTTTCCATCTTTTTCGGATTAGCGTTATGGTTCCGACCGTATGACGAGATCGTTGCCGTTTGCCAAGTTTGTGGCTTTGCTCTGTGCACATGTGTGTGTGTGTGTGTGCATGTCAGTATCAATGTGCTTTATTCCTAAACTTTGATTGCCCATATTTGTGGCTTTATAGATGATCTCAGCATTGCGTGCTTTGTGGGCTTGTGTTGATGTTGTGTGTGTGTGTATGTGAGTGTGTATGTGGGTGTTTGGAGCAGGCATGAGGCAGGTTCGGGGGCAAGCGTGTTGTGGTGTAGTATGGCCTTCCTCCAAAGCCCTGTGGCTGTTGAACTTTTATGGAGAGTCAAGCGCTGCGCCTGGTTTGGTTTGTATTAGGTCGAACTGTTCTTCTATTAATATTTTATGTGCTACTTTTTATGCACTCTGCTTTTCGTCCTGCTTGTCGGGGATGTATGATTGTCATACTTTCCATCTTTTTCGGATTAGCGTTATGGTTCCGACCGTATGACGAGATCGTTGCCGTTTGCCAAGTTTGTGGCTTTGCTCTGTGCACATGTGTGTGTGTGTGTGTGCATGTCAGTATCAATGTGCTTTATTCCTAAACTTTGATTGCCCATATTTGTGGCTTTATAGATGATCTCAGCATTGCGTGCTTTGTGGGCTTGTGTTGATGTTGTGTGTGTGTGTATGTGAGTGTGTATGTGGGTGTTTGGAGCAGGCATGAGGCAGGTTCGGGGGCAAGCGTGTTGTGGTGTAGTATGGCCTTCCTCCAAAGCCCTGTGGCTGTTGAACTTTTATGGAGAGTCAAGCGCTGCGCAGACCTTCCAGTCTACCCGTGCACATCACAAACACACACACACAGACACCAGGAGCAGCAGCCCAGCCGTCATTAGAAGTGCCACCAGTAGCCAAGCCTGCAGCCTGACACTTCAAAGAGCTCTCTCTCTCTGTCCGCCCCTCTATACTCTGTCCTCTCTCTCACATTTTTGGGGCTTGTTTTCTTCATCCTTCCCGTCAAGGCTTTCTTTATAATTCCCCTTTTTCTTCTGCCATTTTTTTCCCTGCTTATTTTCCTCTATTCTGTCATGAGGATGTTTTATTCACTCGGCTGAACCCGAGGGAAAACACTTATAATCAGCTTTGTGTGATCTTTTAAAGGAATACTCCACCTACAGTCTTTCCTATGTGTTTTAAATACTCACCTGTATAGAGTGCTCGAAGTCAGTGGGTCTGTGGTTAACACAAGCTGAAGAGATACAATATAGAATACATCAATAAATATCCCTGAATTTTGAATCTTTTACGTGTCTTAAAAAGGCGGTTGCCAACAAGTGGCTGAATGAGACTACTAAACGTCATCATGCCGACTCGTACTCCTTTACAGCCTCGTTGTGTATACTCTCGCTCATGCGACCGTGGTGTTCATTTATATCCTGACGTTCGCTTTTTACTTCTAGCTATTTGCATTCACGCTTCAAAAATCATGAAAGTGGTGTTCATTTGTGGAGATTAAGGAACAAAAAGTCTAAAGTATCATAAACATTTGTTTGCCACAGAGTTTATTTTCTGCAATAATCCAAAACGCCAATGGAGAAATCTCTTTGGCTTCATCTTGAGAGAACTTCTTGGTTAGCCTACAAAAATATTTCATCTCTGTAGCACTCTATTTACCTGTAGGCTTGAAAGGTCTCTGTAAAAACGTTGTAGTTTTCTCTTTCGTGGAGAACGGTAGCCATAGTCAGCTTGGTTTCACAGCAGTTGGTGCCTGGTCACACCAAAAAGTGGCAGAATTTATTCATTTGCATGCCGTCATAGAATAGGTGGTGCTGGACGCTTTGTGATCTTGTTTCTGTTTGCACTTTCGATAAAGGATGTATTTGTACCATCCACTCCTGTCTCATGACTGAATACAGATCATGCAGCATCTGGCAGAGCATGGTTATGTACAATAGTGTGCTACAAGGATGACTTATTTTTGTAGGCCATATTTGCAGAAAATATGATCTGTGACAAACAACCGTTTATGATACTTACACGTTTTGTTCAGCACAAATGAACACCACTTTTATGATTTTTGAAGTGTGAATGCAATCGCCAGAAGTAAAAAGCTAACGTTTTTTAACATCATTTAGCCATTTGTTGGTAACGTAAAAGCTTGTCAAAGAGTGATGCATTTTATATAGTAGAACAAAATGTTAAAATCTCTTCAGCTTGTGTTAACCACAGACCTTATTTCAGGCATTTAACTAAAAACCCATTCAAAAAACCTTTGAGACGAAGGAACCGAAAGTGCTAAAATACACTTGTAGGACTCATTCCTTCACCACTCCATTGGAAGATGCAACCTAGCTCAGATGATGGTAAGTTTCAGTTGGACTATCTAGCTCTCTTTTTCCTCAAACTTCAGCACTATCCAGACAGTTTGCATTTGATCTAGAGCTGAAATGATAGATGGATTAATCAATTTGTCAAACAGGGAAAAAAATGTTTTCAACAATTTTAATAATCAATTCATTCTTTGAGTTATTTTTTTTTTGTGGTCCAAATGGACAAAAAAAACACTGGTTCCAACATCTTAATTGTAAAGATTGTCTGGTTTTATTTGTCTTCTATTATAGTAAA
>CAKALG010046002.1:10973-26599 GCA_916700815.1 Helicolenus hilgendorfi
CTTTCTCATTTTACAGCTAAACCGTGCACTACAAGATGATTCTGAAAACATTTGAGGAGAGCAATAGGCATTAACGTAACAGAATATTGATTCATATTTTTTTTTTTTTTTAGTTTTTATGCCTTTATTAAAAGTGACAGAGATAGTATTGAAATATTGAAAAGGACTCAGCCTTGGTACATGGGGCGCCCTATCTACCAGATGAGCTACAGTATTGATTACATTTGATCAGCGCTGCCTAGTTTGACCGTTTGACCGCCAGCTGGCTCTCATAGACGGCAGATGGACAGCAGACCTGAGATCAGCTCTTACTGCTTGTTTTCCTCCGGTCTGTGAAATCTTGCAGATGCCGTTAGGAGCACCGGAGGACACAGAAGAACATGATCCCATCCACGCCCGGCCTCTCTCACACACACTTAAATTATATTTGACACAGTGCATAATTACCTGTTCTGTATTTCCAACTATATTACAATGCATACATGTGTATTTACTTTACCCAATAGAAATAATGTCTTATTTAAACCTGTTCATGTAACTTACTGAATCTATGGAAACATTCTTTCTGTTTACATTCTCCAAAGCATTGTGGGAATTGTATTTTCAGGGGTTTGGGGGTGATTCCCTCTTCTTTATTTGCCCAAATTGGGAGGTTGCTCAACAAAAAGACATGAATACATATTTCGGCTCTATGCAATTTTTAACCAGCAAAGTTTATTTATATATAACAACAGTACAAAGTGAATCCTTGGCTTGCAAAATAGGTGTGCTTCATATTTACAATAGGTACACAATAATATATTATCATAACAAAATCAAAGCAAATAAAAAAAACAAGAGAACAACCTTTTTTAAATACTTTAAGTTTCTTACAATTTTCACAACACTTTTATAAAACAAGAACAGACAGCCATTATTATTATCATCGTCATCATCATCATCATTGCCAGTAATTACTATTTTACAGAACTCCAGTGTCTACAAAGGGTTTGTTTACAATGTGTTTAAAATGGAAGGATACTCATTTTATACTTTGTGATATTTTGACTTGAGAGCAATACATTGATGGAGATTTCAGTTCCTCTGTCTGATGCCGTGGAAACAAACAAAAAATGCTGATTAAATGCTTTGTTTTGTAGAAGGAATGACACGTGCCACTCAAAACCACAACACCATTCATCTTCCATTAGCAATGAGCTCCAGCTGAAATGAGGTTGCGTTTATGAGCATCTATCCATATCTCTCACAACTGGCAGTCAAATGGGATTCTGCGCTGCAGAAAGAGTAAACAAACCTTTCTCAGTTCAAACTGAATTTAAAATGTTCCCCAGAAACAAGTGTACAGCATGGAAACAGGCTATATCTAGTAACAAAAAAAAAAATCTCTCTCACAAAAGAAAGGTGCATTCAGCTGTGATGCAAGACATGTACAGATGGGAAGAATCGCAGTTCGACTAATGACGGCGTGGATCGATATGGAATACCAGGCAGAACTGAATTAAAACGCATGCAAAAATCTCATACGAGACAAGCGGAAACATCCTGATATACAGTAAATGATCTCTGAGAGAAAAATCAAAGCCACTTACTTTCAACCAATTTGCGTGCCTCTGATTACGTTCATCACAATTCTGAATACAGGGGAGCTCGTCTAAGAGTTGGAAAGACTCTAATAAACATACATTTCTCATCCCTTTGCAAAAAGGAAAAAGGCATTTAGGTCCTGTTAAAACGATAAAAAGCATTACTCCATATAAGCAATGTGAGGTATGAGGAGGATACAATTCTATTTGCTGAAATTGGGAAGACACCTTAATCAAAAGGAAGAAGCTTTGTGTATGTACTGTATATGTGTGCCGTTGTGTACCTACAGATTACCGGGGTTAGGGAGTGAGGAGGTTACAGCTACTATGGCAAGCCATTTTAACATCCATCAGCTAAGCTTAACTATCTGGAATTAACATTAAAGATATCAACAACGGCATTTTGACTGGTCCTAATTACATTGTGACTAGTATTCAAGATATCTATAACTTCATTCTGACTAGTCCAAACTGCAGTGATGTCACTGAAAAGGACACTCGACTAATCACACATCCTACAGTATATGACAATTGCAGCTAACTGTAATTCAGTTTTGACTATCCCAAATAATAGTTGCAGATATCTCAAACATCATTATGACTAGTCTGAGCTATTGTGCATGACGTTGCTCAGTTGACAGTGTATTGAAGATTATTGTCTCCAGACACACTTTATAAACCCATACGGTTGCAGTGATGTGACATAGCATGTTTGAATAGCTTACACCTCCCACTTGCCGCTGCTTCTGACATAATTACAGATATCTGCAATGTCATTTCGCCTAGTCAAAACTTTTATTCAAGATATTTGTAATGACGTTTTCACTAGGCAGAATGAAAGTTAAAGATATCTCCAAATGCGATATCTCCAATCAAAATGAATTCTAAGATATCTGTAACTTAATAATGGATATCTACAACTAAATTATGACTATTCCTAATACCAGTTTGAGATATCTGCAACATCATTTTGACTAGTTAAAATGTAATTTAAGATATCTAAAAAGGACAATGTAGATATCTTGAATTGAGGAGAATTAAAGATATCTTGGACTGCAATTCTGACTAGTCAGAATTAAATTGTAGATATCTGCAACTGGAATAACGACTAGAAATAATTGAGTTGCAGATATCCATAATTCACATTGCGGATATCTGCAAATGAATTCAATGAAAAAACTGTAAGGAGAAACCCCATACACATGAATGGCTATGTAGTTTGAATCTTCCTAGTCCAAATGACGTTGCAGATATCTGTATGTATCTATCTGAATATCCAGTCTAGCTAACAGATGTTAAAACAGCTTGCCATACAGCTACTCCTTCCCACTTCTGCCCCCGCTGGCCAGACTCAGTCATAGCACGTCAATCATCACCTCATCCTCCATTTCTCCTTGCCTGTTAGTTTGATGTTTTTTTTCTCTTCTTTCCATCTCCTGATCACACTGTGCACACAACTGACTCAGATCAAAGAGCAGCTTCAAAGCCGGAGCAGGAAACTAGAGCTAAAGGGGTTCTCTCTCTTTCTACCTCTCCCTCTCCCCTCATTTCTCAACACTTCTCTTCAAACAGCTCAGGCGAGCCGAGTGCTGAGCGAGGTGATGTCTGCCCGAGCCGGGCCGTAGCCTCTTCACCTTTCCTTTTACTTTATCTGCTAAGACAGTTCTCAGCAGAGTGCCGGCGCTGGGTATCGCTGGAAAACTATTGGGCTCCGGAGCGCTGAAAGGACTGTGCCCGAGTCGAGGACTAATAAGATCAGGATCTCTAAGCAGGTGGTGTATCTAAGGCCACAGAGAAAAGAAGCACCTTTCACCCACTACTGGTGTTTATCATGCTCTCAACACATACAATTGCAGTATACTGTGCAAACCTTTAATACTACCTATTTTCAAGTACTTGATGTAAACAACAAGCGAACATTTATCCTGGAAGAAAATGAAATCCAGAGGATGGAATCTACAGTTTGTTGTCATCCAGCTAGAAGGTTGAAAGGTCAGCCTTTTAACTTGTGACATTTTGGTTTAAGTCAGGAGACGCAGCCACATAACATGAAACATACCTTTTTTTTGTGTTTTCATGTTTTGTTCCTCATTCCCAGATCTCTTTTCTCCTGCTTATGTTTCGTACCTTTCAAAACTCACCATTCCAGTTATATAAGCTTCAACTTTAACCGGTTCTACGCTCCAATATGAGAGCTCTGCTCCCTCTGTAAAGCATAAACCGATTTTTTGACACATTAGTGAACAATTTGAAACAACAGAATCTTTTGGCACTTGTTCAAACTGAACCCACGGACCTAGGCTTCTTATTGTCTGTGCGAGGAGGACATGGGTGGTGGTCGGGTAAGATCTCCCACAAGCTAACATTTCAACGGGCCAGCTGGAGCTGGCGTGACTCACTGGCACTTGATAAAAAATCAAAGATGGACCCTTAGAACATTTCTGATGTGTGATAGCGTGCATGCAAAGTACACATAAAGTTGATCCCAAAGAGATATAAATGGTGGTTATATAATGGAGAGATTTAGCCTACAGAGAGCAATTGACCCTTCGCCAAGTCCTTCCCTAGAATGGCGACTGTCCAATACGTCAGCAAACTAGAGGTGGGGGAAACGATTGATACAGCATAGTATTGCAACATTTTTCGTGGCAATATTGTATTGATAGATGGATGTCAAGTATCCATTTTTTATTATATAAACCATTAACTAATCTGTCTTTCAGAGGTAGGTTGTAGCGGGCTCATAAAAATCATATGAAACTAGAAAATCGAAGGAATCAATTGGTACCAACCATTAGCTTAGCGTTAGCTTGTCGGGAAGAACGCTAAATAACGCTCCAAAGTCACGCAAAATTTTGGCGATGAAAAACTGAAAAGGGTAATATATGGCAATATATCTTATCGCAATACTCAGCATATTGCAATTTTTATAAACTTGCAATAAGATGGTATCATGATAATATCGTATCGTGGGGCCTGGTGGTTACCCTGCCCTGTTAGCAACCCAACTAGGTGCAGGAGGCCTGTCAAGCTTTCAGTGGTGTGTTTGTGAGTCTGATGGCAGTTTTCCTCAAAATTTAGAGCGGAGGGTTGGATTTGGAAACCAAAAACACAAGAGGAGTGATGCGGGATATGGATTAAACTGTGGAAGACATTACTCGCAGCTGAATCCATCCAAGATCAACAAAAATGTCCAAAATAAGATGCTAATAACGTTAGCTAGCTTTGCGTGTAAGCAAACAAACTGTTGAATATCAATAATTATTCATTTGTGAGATCCAGAGTATGGATCAAGCCCATGATGTACCTGGCATGCTTTAAACAAATAGAAAAGCAGGATCATTTGGTTTTATGTTAGATAATGAAAGCTAAAGGGAGTAATAACTAAACATAAAAACAACAACAATATATTGACTTAGAAACATTGTTGTTCCTGTTTACGTTTGTCCTTCACATGAGTTGTCAAGGCGTGGGGTATCTAACGCTTGCATTGGGATCGATGGATGAATGGCCTCTTCATTCACATAACTCCGCCGACAAATGATATTGTGAATGTAGCTCTCAAATGTAGTCCTTTCTGTCTACTTCTCTCTGATATTTTGGAACAATTACCCCAGAAATCTGCTATTGTTTCCTTTAGACAACAGCCGCTGCCACCATTTTGGACTGAAAACGCTTATCATATTTTAAATATTTTTATTGTTCAACACAGGCCATTTCGATAGGGACATTAAATATATGACAACAGAACAGAATTCAATTTGTTTTCCTTTTGTACGGCACTCTTTAGGCGGACGTTCTACTGGTGTTCGGTAGTCGCTTTCAGTCCAAAATGGCGGAAGCGTAGCTTTTCTGTTGGGCACTGATGTTACAATGGAACAAACAATTGACTTTCACTTCTTGGCAATATATGTTCTTTGCTAATATCGTTGAAAATGCGATATTGACATGCTGGGTGCGAAATCTCGACGGACCTAGCAACAGTAACCAAGGTGTGGAAGGGCTTAGCAAAGAGTGAGTTGCTCTCGTCTGGTTCCTACTAACTACAAGCTGCCCATCTGTGCCGTATGAGCAGCGGAGCCGCAGCCGATGACACACACTCTCCTCTAGCAGAAAAGTGATAAATAATGTTGGGGAAGCAGTCGGACGGGCTGGGGCCAGGACGGACAAATGGAGCTGTTCACTTGACGAGCTACTGCAAATCTCTACGGAGCTCAGTTCAACTGAGCCCCTTTCTGTTTGCAAAACTCAAATAGACATAGAAACAAACAAATTAAAAAAAAAAACATTTGTACATTCACATACACTGATTGGCAAGTATCAACCGGTACATACACAGATGACCTAACTGCTGAAACAAAGCCTTGGACACCAGATTGATGCTGATTTAAGGTCATCTCCTAAATACACTATAGACTTCATCTCCGTCATCCTCAGTTTAGGTGCAAGCATGCTGGCTGAACCGTGACCACCACGAGCGAGGAGTTCCATTGACTCTTAGGTGGTGAGCACAAGTTTCATGTTTTCCTGTACACTTCTGATTGGATACAGAGCAGAGGTTTTAGTCTGTGTCACACGGAGCATCAGTCTGAGGAGGGAAGGAGTGAGAGAAGACGTGGACCATGGCCTGTTTCACTGCCACACTACCCGGATGTAGTGTTGCGCTCTTTATGTCTTTATACAACAGCACGTGTGGGATCCTGGGTGGAGGTTTCAACTGCAACTGATAATATTCAAAATGTACAAGTACAAAAATAAAATCTGAATGCAAACTGTCCAACATGAGATCTGCACCTCTGCTTCTCGCCTTTCTTCTTGTCTCCGTCTCACACTCGGATGTGAGTTTCTGACTGAGTGGAGAATAAATCTGTTCCTCCATTTGCTCTCACGGTCTTGCAGGAGTCTTCCTCAGTACGATGCAAACACACACTTGTGCACACACACCCGCACACTACATACACTTTTCCTGTCAAACAGAGAAAATATCCTTTGAGGAAAAATGAAGAAAAGATAAACACAAGCCATGTTGTTGCCTTCTCTGCTGACGCCATTATCGGCTCCAGCTGCAGGGCCTCTGTCTCAGTCTGTGGGCCCTCAGCTTGGCGCCGTCATGGAAGGAGGTGAGAGAATTACAAACTAAAGCAGTTGTATGTCTGTCTGGCTGTGGATGCAGAGAGGTCCCAGGTCTGGTTCGTGGTCGTAGATCCCACGATGAGAGGTAAGTAATGCGGGACCTTTTTAGGGAGGTCCTGTAGAGACTGTGGTCCTGTCTCTCTCGTTCTCTCTCTCTCTTGGAGTAGCGGTCACTCTCAGCTCTCGAGGGACATGGCAGAGATGAGCTGCTCCACCTTGTAGGCCAGCCTCTGCTTCCTCGCCTGTTCATCCTGCTCCAGGGCCGCTGTGATCTGTACAAGGAGAAAAACAACGGTGGTCAAATACCAGCAGCCATAAAAAAAGACATGGTGTGACTGCATCCTTGTTGGTTGTGATACAGTTATAGATATACATTTAATAGAGAATTGTGTGTTTCTTTATGGAATAGAGTAGGGGTGGATATTTTTTTAATTAAAGAATTAAATTACAAATTAAATTACGATGACATTACCAATACTAGTACCCTTAACCTCTAGACAACTGACGGGCCCAGACACTATTCTGTCTTCCAGAGGTTATAGCGGACTCTGTTTTAAAGCTAGAGTGGAATCATACAAAACTAGAAAAACTTGAGGAATCCATTAGTACCAACCATGTCAACCTAGTTTATCAGAAAGAACGCTAAATAACGCTCCAGAGTTATGCTAAAATTTCAGCAAGGAAAAACTGGCACTGGCTAGAGACCTAGAACATTCAGAGGATGGATGGATCAAACTAGAGACCTAGAGCATTCAGAGGATGGATGGATCAGACTAGAGACCTAGAGCATTCAGAGGATGGATGGCTTTCCTAGCTAATTTGACAATAAGGGGGTTTCTGAGCAGTTTACACAACACAAGTGCTCGCCATCCATCCATCCATCGCCATTGTATTGAAAATTAAATTCTTGAAGAAGTCTCTAAATGTCAAAAGTTTCTGATTCCAAATCACAGCATGTTTTTTCTGTGGTGTTCCTCAAGGTCTTGGTGTCTTAATGTGGTATTTTGGAGGGATTATTGATCATTTTGATCAATTCTTAAGTGGTAAAAAATGGTTAAATTTAGCACCAAATCTGTGTAACAAATGGTAGCAAGCCAAAAATTACTGCAATAATATCATAATGTTCTAAGCCCTTATACACTTTCACAATTCCGCCGCGGTGGCGGGATAGAACTGTCAAGTAAGTGTAACGTCCACCCTCCAGTTCCCCCCCGGGTTAACACTGTTAGCTCTGTCAGCACTGTTGCCGGCTGTATGGGTTGTAGCTGCTGCAGTAGTGGGCCAATCATGTCGCATTAAATCAAAGAACACTCGCGGTGGTTGCAAAACCAAACAAATAGTATTTGTTCTCTAGATCTGAGCATTAAAAGGATGGAGTGCAGCTATCGTTTGACTGGAGATTTTTCAATACTACTTGGTACTGCGTTATTTCGGTCGATACCTTAAAGGTATCGAGTATACCCAGCCCTAGAGCAGAGCCTGTTCTTTTAGGTTTCCATATGGACATCACATGAAAGAGAAAGATCAGAATTACATCACTGCCTTTGTCTTTGACAACATGGAGAAATTTGTGTATTAGACTTTCCCGTTTTATCTTCTGAGCCCATTTCTTGTAAATTTGGCATTTGTCAAATCGGGTTCAAAAGGAATTCAGACAGGCACAACTCTTCATTCTCTCATCTAGTGTCTGCCCTGTCAGGATGAATCTCTGTCAGAGTGGCAGCTACACACATGGCAAAGGCCTTTAATATGAACATAAAACAGCAAAACAAATATTACAATATAGGCCATGTTGTCACCACCTTTGATGTGTCTGTGTCCAAATGCTGCAGCTTTTATCTCAACATATGGTTTCTGGCTTGCCGCTGTGTATTTGTTTGCTATCGTAGATCCATTTCACATCAAACTACATTACACTGGAATGCAGTGTTTCACTCAATAATTCATGAATCAAACAAAATAACTAATTGACCCCTCTTATGCAATATGTCATTTCAAATATTCTGAGGTAAGGGATAAATAATAAATGAATATGGGAGAAAGAAAAACTGTGACCCACAATGTACCATTTATTCACGCTGAGGCCCACTAGATTAATAACGGAAAATGATTTTTCCTTTGCTCATTAATGGTTCTTGTCCATTTATTGTTACTTATGGTCGCTCAGAGGCTCAGCAAAGGCAGAGACATATATCAATAATATATATTGATACTGGGGCTGTCGATCGATTTAAATATTTAATCGTGTTTAATCACATGATTGTCCACAGTTTATCGTTATTGATTGCAAATGAATCGCACATTTTTTATCTGTTCAAAATGTTTTTTTACAAAGCATGGCAAACCTTTGTTTGCTGCCTGTCCTGTAGCAGAACACAGTATCTGTCTGCCCACACCTACCATCTTCCACTCATCTGCTTAAGTGCTCTTAAAGGCTGGCAGCTACAGGCGCAGCGTTTCCTCCTCCTCATCGGACCCGATAGCAATCTATTATTAATCTGTAGCACTGTATGCAGGTGCAGCTCCCACTGCCATCTCCCAAATCCATTTAAGTAGGCTGCAGCTCTGGCCTGGTTAGCCCCTTTGTGAAGGGCTGAGTAAGAATGAAGAGAGTTTCTACACGCTGCACTCTGGGAGATGGCAGATACCGCAGGACTGATGGGCTACATCATGTGTGTAGAGTGCATGTGTGCAAAATGCGTTTGCATATGTCTCGATGCACGTGTGCGTCAGGCAGCTACAACTGCAGAGGCAGCAGAAGTGGGTGTGTGAGATTCATGGAGAGCAAAGGGGAAGCTGACTGGATAATGGGTAAAAAGAGAAGGAACATACAGGAAGGAGAGAAAATAAGGGGTAGGGAGAGAGAAAGAGAGAGAGACACCGTGGTCCAACATAAAGGTCAGGCTAATGCTTCCCAGAGGAGGAGCTGACATTAGAAGCAGAATGTCTCCATAAATGCACTCTCTTTCTCTTCCTTCCCTCCATTTTTACGCTTCCTGTGATCTGACAGTGTGTGTGTGTGTGTGTGTGTGTGTGTGTGTGTGTGTGTGTGTGTGCGTGCGTGTGTGTGTTGCCTATGATTCCTCTCACGAGAGCCCTATATAACAGATAGTCCACTCTAACTCAGCACAGATGCGCGGACAGAGCAGCATGCCGAGAGCTTGCAGACGTTCAGATCAGACGCACTGCCTTGTTAAGCGCAGGTCTCACTAGACCTCTGGGCTTTGGGGAAGTCTACTGAAGATTCTGGGCTGACCTCACTAACCTTTGACAGTTACGAATGGTCTGGGAACACCAAGGGCAAGATAAACATACATTAAAAGCGTGGGGCAAATTTGTTGCACGTCTTTTGTTCAATTTGCTCTTACGAGCAAATGCGTGGAATTAGCAGCTGATTTGCTAAGGAGGTAGCTCATTACGCAATCAGCGCCTGGGACTGCCCTCCAGGTAAAATCTGCAAGTGAAGGAGCTCAGTGTGTAGTTCAGAGGGAGGAGGGATTATCGGAAATCACCAAGCTCAGACAAGAAATGATGCTGCCCAGATATACCTAAATAATGAAGTAAAAACATTCTAAAACATTTAATAAAGGGCAGAGTTCAACTCCACCTGAGAAAATCTGTTAAGACTATCAATTAGTATATACTTTATTTGTAGGAATTTATAATATCAGTTCAACTGGGGTCATTAAATGAAAATGGTGAGAGAGAGAAAGAGAGAGAGAGAGAGAGAGAGAGAGAGAGAGAGAGAGACAGGGGAAAATAGAGAAACAGAAAGCGGAGCAGAATGGCGCAGCAGAAGCTCAAAGCAGAGCAGGTGGAGGATGGAGATGGTGCTGATACGGATGACGTTTCAATAGAACACAGAGGTAAATGTCTTAAAACTAGCAAAAAAACACCATTTCCCCCCTCTCTTTCTTTACTGTTTGGAGTTGCATGTTGTGTTCATTTATAATTATCGCTCTCCTTTTCTTTCTCTCCATCGGTTGTCTATCTTTGATTCATTTATTTAGTTGCAGTCAATAAGATGATTCTTTTCTTGTAAATCCTCCTGTGCCATGAAGCCCTTTTCTGTTAGTAGGCTGAACATGAAGTGTTTGTGTGGGCGGAGTGTAGGTGGAGGCAGAGAACACGTTAGCTAACTAGTAACTAGTAAGTAACGAGTAAATCCAGTTATTCTACAGGAGCATACTGCTAATCACAGTAACATACTGCCATACCTACTGTGAGGTCACAGTATATACACAGTAAATAGTTCATAGTTCAGCCTTCTGCGAGAGCAGTGAGCTCACCGTAACGCTGCAGCAGCCATGATGGCTAATTGTGGTAAGCAGAAAGCTAAGCTAAACTATTAGCAACGTTTTCTCTCTATATCTGAAACGTTTGCCGATATTGTAGCTCGCTAGAGCCTCCAATCACAGTTTGTCATCTCAAATGGATGGATTCTGGCACCCAACAACACAGCAAGATGACATTTTCGATGTGCAACTTTCGTCTACTGCTCTGAAGTGGTTTGTGTTTTGCCTCCAGTCTTTCCTCTATTGCCTCCAGCTAACACGGTGACGTACTCATGACGTCGGCTGTGAAAGGGTCTATCTACTCCTGCTCAGGATTTTTTGTGCAAAACTGGCCCTTGTAAATTGCACAAACCACTTGAGTATCACTTACCTCCTCACTGTACTTGCTGACGTAAGAGTAGATCTCATTGAGAGCGCTGAGCATGTTAAACTCTGTGGAGTGGAGTCTGGCCTGTTCTGCCAAATAGGCATTCATGTCCTGGTCACTAATGGCTGGCAGCCGGTTGATGTCAGCGTAGTACCTGAGGAGGCAGACAAGGGGCAACACTTGGCATCACTGAATCAATGTAATAGCTCAACAGAGACCCAAATTCTTCATATAGTCAAAGTTTTTGAGCCATAATATAACTTTCACGAACAATGAATGTCTACTAACAGTCGCTCAGGAGTGAGGAGTGTAGGCTAAAGAAAGAATTATGAATCATTTCCCCCAAATATCCCAGTTTTTATAGTAAGAGGATACAAAAAAGATGTGACAGAGGGGATCAGGATGGCGTGTAAAGCGATTGCATCAGCTCCTACCTCTCTACCCAGCTCTTGTAATTGGGGATATCTTTAGCGTAGAGCAGCTTATTGGATGGGGAGTCTTTGCCCAGGCGGTGCTCTGAAGTGGAGCAGGAATCCATAAAGGTCTGAGCTACTACAGACAGACAGGCGTCTGTGATGCTGCTCTTATGGATGTCAAACACAAACTGCGGGTTTTTGATCACGTTCACCCAGAAACGCAGTGGAAGGCTGGAAGATAGAGAGACAAAGAGAATGAGTAAGAGAGGAAAAAGTTATCTCACTTGGTGAGTGAATTCTCTGAGATCAGACAAGTTGAGCTTTACAAGCCTAAAAATAGATTCACCATACATCCTGTTATGTTAAGGATCTACTGTATGGGATATTACTTTTGTAAAAAAAGGCCCTTACCAGTTGCTTTTCCACGTGTGCCGTACGTCTGTGTCATGAATGTCATGTTTGTCTGCCTGCTCATCCAGGAAGTCAAACATGTATTTGATGGCGAGGGGAAGAGTGCTCCCTCGGTGAACTGTACTGAACAACGTCTCAAACAGATCGTCCACAAATTTTTGTAGAGTACCCTGGGAAAAGGAGAGTACACAGAGATTAGCAATTTGATGGCAACGAGACACAACACTTAAGGCCTCTACACACTGGGGACTTTTTTTTTTGTATTATTAATTTGCACACCAGTATATTTTTTCAAACTGTTATTTTTGTCATGAATACTTTAACACAAAACGCAAATATTATGCGGCAGAAAAGCCTTTTTTTTCTCGGAACAAGTTCAATATTTCTGAGCTTTCGCACCGCGAAAAGAAGGCAACAATCAATCAGTTGCACCTATATTTATGAGGATTATAAAACAACAACTCGGAGCCTCTGTAGTCTGAGCGAAGACGGCACACTTCATTATTTCTATCAAACCTTGACAAAAGCAGCGCATACCAGATCCACTCCTTCCGTTGGTACCTTTCACAGTAATAGCCATACTTATATAATATTTGCAGGTGAGAATTTCACATTTTCGTGACGTTTAGTCCACAGACTGTACATAAGAAGTGGATGTAGTCATCGTGACGCCACCCATTGGTTTGTTGACTGCTGTTTTGAAGCCTCAAGTTCGGCATTGTGGTTGTCGACATCTTGTTTTTTTGCAATCATCAGTGACATGAGACGGTGGAGCTAAGTACAACCGAATGCTGAATAAGACATTTTTAGACGACCAAAATGTTCCGATTAACTTTCATGAACTGTAAACACACTGTGAAAGGGTTAAAGTGGTAAGACAAAAACACGGACAACTCCCAGACTGGAAACGGCATGGCAGCGACCTGGTAGCCACAGTAGCCCCGCCCTAAAGCATCCTCTGCTTTATGGTCTATCTGACTCTAAATGGGACCATCATTTACTAAATGAACATCATGCTGTATTGAAGAAGACTTGAAACTAGTGATTGAGAACATAAAGTCATGTTTCCAATCTTTACTGAGGTAATAAATCAAGAGAGAAGTAGACTCATTTTCTCATAGACTTCTATACAACCAGAGGAGTCGCCCCCTGCTGGCTGTTAGAAAGAATGACATTTTAAGGTAGTTCTGCGTTGGCTTCACTTTTCAGACTCGGAGGTTGCCCACTGGTTTATTCGCCCACGATGTGTAAAGGCCTTTAAGCAGCGATGTGGTGATATCGTACCTTAGTAGCTAGCAGCCTGGTCAGATAAATCTCAGAGACCATCTTGCTACCACGGTCTCCTTCCTTCTGGTCTCCGTGTTCGTGGTTCTTCACGAGGTGCCACACCTTCACACCGCTTTCTAGATCGGGGGTGATCATGGGAGCACGTGAACGGAGGCTGTCGGGACTGCCCGTGTAGCGGAATGAAGAGTCTGTCCAGGGAAAAAAAAACGACAGAGATGCAGAATTATCAGTCCTAAATGATGAAATGACACATACACAATCTCATTTCCAACTCATTACGAAGCCGAATCCTCTGCCCCGCCCCCAAACTGTGCTGTAAAGGAAATTGCAGTGGTGGATAATTTCATAGAACAGCAAAGTAATGAAAGGGAGGGGAAGTTGATTAGTAGTGGCCCTCTTGAAACTGGAATCCTAGATGACACACAAGACCTTGCCACCCATTTATCTTCATTCTACATGCAGTGTGCAGGACAGAGGTATTTACAAAACGCTACATATTTATGCTTCGTTTGCCTCTGCTCTCTCTGTCATGAATAATTTGATAGTTCTTAGCTTTTTTCTTATTTTTTTTTTTCCATTTCTGCACTCGTTTTCTCTTCCTTTTCCCTCTTGATATAATCCCTGCCTCACTGACGGAGACAAGGTTGTGCCTGGCTCCTCTTAAAAGCACTCATAATTGGCTCTTCTCTGCCACATTGTACTGACGCCATGTTGAAAACGTCCCTGTCACACTCTAGTCAATGCATCAAAAGATCCCTAATTCGTTAAGCAACGAAGTCACCCTCCTTCATCCATACGTCGCCTGCTCTGGTGTTCCTGCCTCCTTGCTCTTCACTCAGTCTGAATAATGCTGGTTTCAGTTTCCCTAATTAGCCGGCAGGCATCCACTCCTGGCAGCGGGCTCTCTGGAGATTCAGGATCCGAAGATCTCAATGAGGATCTCTCCGACCTGGCTTCAAAGGCTGAGATGAATAACAAAGCTTTTTGTTTCCGATACAGCCACTTACACCTTTCAAATAAGACCGACCTGCGCCTCTGCAGTGGCCACTAGGGACCAGGGCCTGAGTAGAGGGGTTGAATATACGTATGTGACTGTGTGCAGATCCCATCTTAATCCAGTCACTGGTTTTTACTGCTCTGGTACAACAGACCACAGACCCTGGATGTAGAAGAGGGTCCAACAGACCACAGACCCTGGATGTAGAAGAGGGTCCAATAAACCACAGACCATGGATGTAGAAGAGGGTCCAATAGACCACAGACCATGGATGTAGAAGAGGGTCCAATAAACCACAGATCATGGATATAGAAGAGGGTCCAATAGACCACAGACCATGGATGTAGAAGAGGGTCCAATAAACCACAGACCATGGATGTAGAAGAGGGTCCAACAGACCACAGACCATTGATGTAGAAGAGGGTCCAATAAACCACAGACCATGGATGTAGAAGAGGGTCCAATAAACCACAGACCATGGATGTAGAAGAGGGTCCAACAGACCACAGACCATGGATGTAGAAGAGGTTGTGTCCTGTGCTTTTGCCCTGCCTGTCGTGCTACTAGCTACTGGCCGATAGCCGGTTGTTTGGGAACAGAGACATTAATACATCCACCACGGTACGGCTGACAGCATACAGCCCATGGGTGTATTAGAAGATAATAAAAGTGATGAATTACAGTCAATATAGCCATTATCACAGCCGCATACAGCTAGCAGGAAGCCGGCATATGAGCGTGCATGGCGGTGCAGTCCTGTAGGTCTGATGCACGTTCATTATGCCGAGGTAAATAACTCTGAATTTAGCTATTAAAGATTTTTTTTTTTTAAGACATAACAATTTGAATGAGGGCTATTTACTGTGAAGTTGATTTACCTTGAAAAAAACGTATACTCTGATTTACAGACGTCTCTTTATACATCCATGGCCATGGATTCATTGGCGTTTTCGTTCCAAAATGGCAAAAGTGCTACCACAGCGCCATCTAGCATAAAAAAAGAGACTGAGTTTCGCCTTTTTGCTTCTATACTCTTTGATCCACAGCCCTTCTGCTGCAGCCACCAGCTCCTGGACACAGCCAGGCAGTATGGGAGTGTATTCTGGGGGATTTTAAGGCTCGAAGAGGGGGGTGGGT
>CAKALG010046004.1:0-11205 GCA_916700815.1 Helicolenus hilgendorfi
CAACAGGACATCTGCCACACCCAGGTGGAGGATGAAGGTGTCAGTCACACTCCAGGTCCTTCTGCTCTGCACCAGAACTCCCAGCAGCACTGCGTTCCCCAGGATACCCACAACAAACGCCACAGAGTACAGAACTGGGAGGAACACCGCCTCAAAACGCATACCTTCGTTCAGGTCACACACATCACCTCCCTCACAACAATATCCTTCATGATTGGAGGAATTTTCATTTTCATAGCCATAGTCATATAAATCACCAGCGCCGTCAAGGAGGCTAATGTCTCCGGTCCATGTGATCATGCCAGTGGCCATCAGTGAACTCTGCACAAAAAGAAGAGGAGGGAGAAGAAGAAGAAGAAGAAGAAGAAGAAGGGGAGGAAATCTATGCATTAAAGATGAGCTATTATGCTTATTTCCAGGTGCATACTTGTAATTTGGGTTTCTACTTTAACATGTTTACATGCTTTAATGTTAAAAAAAAAAAAAACACTGCTGCAGCACCTCTTTTCACCCTCTGTCTGAGCTTCTGGTGACATCACCACGTTACGAAAGAAAAGGAGGGACTTCAAGCGAGGCATTTCAGGCAGTTCAGTGTTTCTATGGGGGAGAGTAACTCCCTTTGGTGTGGACTTTGGGCTTTGAAACTTGGCAGACCTTTTACATGCACAAAAAACTACAGTATATAACACATTAAAGGAAAGGGAAAAATTGCAAAAGAATAATAGGTCCCCTTTAATTTGGTTTGAGCACTTGACGTGTGTAATCTGTTCCCACCACATGGTGGTGCTGTTTAGCTTGAAACAAATCTATCTAACAATTTATCTATCTATCTATCCATCCATCTATCTATCTCTATCTATCTATCTATCTATATCTCACAGTTCATTTAAATGATCAGCGCAATACAATGAAATAACAAACAAGACAGAATCAGACCACATAAGAGCAAGATAACTATTCACACACCTATGAAATATATCAAACAAAAGAGAATAAGTCACCATTATATGCATTTCAACGTAAAAGCAAAAGTCTGTTTGCTATTAAACATAATCCTGAACATAAGCCAACATTTGGGGAAAAAATGTAAATTAAAAAAATCCTGAAGTCCAAAATGAAAACACACAATTAGCTAATTAGTGATGTTTATTTTGGCCTTGTTAAACTCTAACAGCAGTATTCTGGACATGTTGTATCTGTGCTAAAGAGCTTTTGGGAGACAATGATAGAAGCGCATTAGAGCAAATATTTTGTAGGTGAAAGAAGAGACATTTTTGCATGTTAAATATAACGGTGAAATAATGGAGGTTTTAAGGTACGATGCCCGATGAACTGTATGACTTTGTGCCAATCATCATGATCTCAGTTCCCTGTTTAGCTGGAGGATTTTTGAGAGGAAGCGTGTCTAAATTTTAGTTTCAGAAGTTAAAAGCTTTGATGCACTAAAATATTAATCATAATGTTTTTTAATTGATTTTCAAGAATAAACAAAAAGAAGCAAAATAGCATGACACAAGAATAACATGGACAAATAACATGAAATATAAATAATAAAATGTAAATAAAACAAAGACAGGCAAGGACGATTATGGGTATGAAAAGGCACAACAGAAGTAACAAAGGTTGCAAAGATAAAATGAACATCCAAGTGACACAGAGGAGTCAATTAAATAAATAGAAATAAATTAAATAACAATTGTTCAATCACAATGTTAATTAAAATCTGTAAGTTGTTGCATAAATTATCATTTGGTCATGGTGAACGATTGAAAAGCTTAATTTGACTGTAGCTCCACTGTTGCGTGAAAATGGAAAATGCTGCAACTTTGTTTTACTGAATGGCACCATAATGTTAACGGCTACAAACCACATCAGTCTAACACACTGTGGTCTCTAAAGGTGTGAGAACAAACAGCAAAAAGGAGTGAACAAAGATGAAAACAAGACTCAATTTTATGTTGATCAGTAATTAGTTAATAAGGTAAAAAGTCACATAAACAAAACAGGTGTACAGGGAAGTAAAAAAAGCTGTTAAAATGCATTGATCAAATAATAAATAATGATGTATTAAAATCTTCCTAGTGAAGAACGATATATGCATCATCTAGAAAATAAGGCTTATGGTAACAACTTACCGAATTGTAATCTTTTGATGTGTACTTCTCAGTGAGACGTTAACAAGGCTAAAAGCAGAAATGAGCCTATAGACCTCCTACAGAGTCACAAATACCCGCCTCTAAAAGGTTTGAAACTGTTCACCACTCAATGAGGAGAAGCAACCATGCAGAGGGTTTATTGTTTTTAGGGAAAATTAGGGAAACTGTTGTATTGGTAATTGGTGTTATTTATTCAAATGTCACTGTTATATTTCTATTTTAAAAAAACAACTCTCTTTTTAAAAAACAAAACAGCTTGAAAATTAAGTTTTATGTTGACAAACGCTGTGTATTGGCAAGAATCTGGCGATACGATACGTATCATGATATAGGTGTTACAATTCAATATGTCGCGATACTATTATCAAGGCGATATAAAAAATCAGACTAAAAAAAAGTTACTTTTTATGCAGTCAGAACAGTGAGATCTGCTTTTGCATTTATCACAATCCGTGTAACATCTAACATCCCAACATCATAGTACAACTTCTCTGACATACTAACCTACAATGTGGTGAAACCACTTTTAGTCACAACCAGGGGCTGCTAAAGGAAGTAGGGACAATATCTTTGCAGATTAAATAAAGTATTGACTGAGTTAATCTTTGCATGTTAACTATTAATTAAAAATCAATACAGTGTTTTTGAGAATCAATAGAGTATCACAAAACATAATATATCAATACTCCCCTATATATGACACCCAGACAAAGAAGTTTAAAAAAAAAGTTTCAATTCATTCATTGAAACACTTAACAAATCAGAGATCTAGACGGTGATTCAGAGATCTGTTAATAAGCTAGTGATCTCTATTCCGCCCTCGTGTCTTGTCTCGTTGATATAGGGAATTTACACCAATGTAAAGATATGAATATACCAAAAAACACATGTGAATAGGCTGGTACACTTTCCATAGAAGTCGATGATGAATAACAATATTTTGCTGGCGTGATGTAGAATTTAATGGGATTTTTTTAATGTAACATTCAATAGATGTTGAAGGTATTAATTCATTTTCTGAACTGCCCATTTGGATTAGATTAGATCACTTTATTAACCCCCACATTTGTTGTCCATTCACAATGACAATAGCAAAAAAGACACAAGGTCACAGCAGACAACATATGAAACTGTCACTACAGTAGTAACACTAACACAGAAACTAGCACATATTCAAAGAGGATGTTAGTATAGCTTATAGGAGCCTGTTTAAAGTAAAAAGCCAGTGTAACTACAATCAAGCAATTAATAGATAGAAATGATGATCATACTGTAAGTGATGCACCTAAAAAGACTAATAAAATCTGCAATACACATGAAACTAAACCTTAAAAATATCTAAGCCATAAAGTCAGTAAAGAAAATACAGATTCAAGTACTCAAATGTGACTTTGACAGCTCATCTTGAATTTCACCTCTGAAAAGAGAGAGACAAGTGAAAAAACTGCAGAGCAGCGAAATGAGTAACCTGTGGTCGTGATGTTCACCTTTATCATCTTGCCTGCCAATTTACAGGAACTACTGAGGTTTTGTTTGTGGTATGAGTACAGAGATGTATGGCAACAGTTTGAACTGACACACAAACACAGCAGCAGCTCACACTTTTTATACAAAGATGTAAATGGACGTCACTGTCTAATCTGAACTAATGAAAAATAAGAATGATAAATAATCAGTGGACATCTTCCTTTTGGTTAATGGGTATATCCTGTGGAGTTTTAGACCTCCAGTAGCGCTATTGAGCTGTTTTTCTATTAGTGTTTTACAGGGCTGCACCCTCTTAGTCGATTAGTCGGTCGTTTTGGTCTGAATTGACTAAGATTTCTTTAGTTGATTAGTTGTTTTTTATGCTTTTGTCACACAGAATGACTTATTTCCAAGAAACCTATGAACACATCTCTGGTAAACACCAGATTTAAAGTGGTGCTTTTGTGTGATTCTTTGTGGAGAAACTCAGTTTTACAGATCTGTTGATTAAATCAACTGATAGATTAGTCGACATAATCGCATGGGATGCATTACGCAGTCCCACCAATGGTGTCACATTATTCCACTGATCAACAGGTGGTGGTAACATGCTGGGATATGCTTCAATGTGCCAGCAAAGACAAGGAAGAAGAAGACTGCAAGCTAGTAAATCTACACTGCATTCCAAATTGCATACTTTTTCTTCTTACTTTAATACATACTGCAACCGTCCTTACAAAGTACTGTTGCATGCAGTATGCATACAATTGGGATATACTACTTTGTCATTACATTGTGCCTTTAACTTTGACAGAAAAGCATGTGTTGGGCACGCAGATAGGAGCATATCAATATAGTAATAATAACAGGGCACCAAATTACATTGGTACATAAGCTCAAAAGATATTAAAATGGCTATCAAAAGTAAATAATAATTCTCAAAATAATTATTAATTATATTGAATAATGTGATTTAATTTATATTAAATCATCCTCGGGGCACCACTCTTTGTGGCATAATTTAACACATCAGATGTGGCAATGCCAGCTGACCAAATATCCTGACTACAAAAAATATAACAACAGTCAAACTCAATGAATTACATTAAACAAATCAATACATGTACATTCACAGAAGTTAAGTTGAACAGCCTTGCTCAGCCGTGTGCCATTGCTAATGCTAAGGTAAGCCCAGTACGTTACCAATCCATGGAAGAAAAAGGTAGCAGGTAGTTGCAGAAAACAAGCTGGAGAAAGTGGTTCAAAGGTCAAAGGTGTTGTCCTTCCTGTGTGAGATCCAGTTGTGCAGTTTGGAGGAAGCAGGTCGCTCCAATACTTTGTAGCTTGGTGCTAACTTCCTTGCTCTTGTTGCTTGAAGTTCACTGGTAACAGGCAGGCTCTCGTGTCTTCTGTCTTAGAAGCTTTTTGCGTAAATGTCTGTTTTCTAACAAGACATCTCCAGAGCAGAGCTGGTTCTGCAGCTTCTGGTCTGTAGGGAGAGCAGGACCAAAGGGAAAGAGATGGAGAAGAGCAGGAGAACAAGAAAGAGACAGAACAAAGGTTATCCTCTGGTTTCATGCTACAGTAGCCAGTGGTTGCTGAGCTGAGTCCATGGGTCAAGGATCATGTGACTGAGTTCATGTGGTCTCTTCCCAACACATGCAAGCTTGCTTTCTGCAAAATTTGACCAGATGTAGTAGGATATCCTGGTATTTTTGGCATACTGCATTTGACATATTATGTATTGGGACATACTAAATCTTTGTCTGGCATACTAAATAGTATGGTAGTATGGGTATTGGACCACACAGATGGATGTAAGCAATGCTGGATTTAAAATACTTCCTTTGCAAATGTTTTATGAAGGAGGAAATGCACTCAACACGTTTGTTCACTTCAAAGTAAAAATAATTTCACATTGCATCTTTAATGGCCTTATCAAAAACTCCTGATACTATTTATATACTGCCTATCAGTGTAAAATCTCTCCATAAATCATTTTCACTAACCATTTCATACATGCAGCCAATGTCTCCAAAACCTCAAGATTTTTATCGCACCTTTTTTTTGTTCTCGGTATTGCTCGTGTGTGCACACCAGCATGCAAACATGACACCTGTGGCAGCGCTGTGTTTCAGTGTCTTGTCTGTTTCCCCTCGCCCATCTCCAAAAGGTTCAGAGCGTGTTCCTGTTTGTTTCACACCTTTTCTTTCCACTTCTGTTTTGCAGGGTTTACGCAATTCTTGTGGTGAGAGAGGCTGATGGAAGTGCACGCATCTGGTCATGAAAGTCAAACTAGTGTCTTTTTCAGCCCACAGCCAGAGGCAAACATTGCTCTGGGAGCTCATTGAATTGTTATTTACACTGACGATTTTACATGAAATGGAAACAGCATGCACGACTTAAGATTTACTGTATGGTAGAGCTGTGAAATGCAGTGTGTTGGACTTGCTGCATTAAATCTTAACTCCCAAAAATCTCATGTGATGTTCCAGTTTTCAGATGTTTGGAGAAGGACAATTTATTATTTGAAAGCCTAAGGGAGATATGGAAATGTTGATAGTGTCAATGTGGTTTCAGACATTGAAGTGTTTCATTTTGATATCCACAAAAATACTACATTTTGGCTGAAACTGCAAAACACAGTAGTTGTGTGTGGCTGCTTTTTTTACTTCAAAAACCCATTCTCACTGTTCCTCCTAAGTGAGGAAGTGTTATACGCTTAAAACCACACTACACGTACAACACTTGCAACAGTTTTTTTTTCATCAAATCATTTAGTTTAATGGTTCCACTTTTGTCTATAAAAACTTTAAGAATGTGAATAAAGTGAGATAAACTAAAGCATGTATGTTTTTCACGAGACGTGTCACGTGCAGGTTGTGAGTGTGCCCCTAAATTTAGTGTGATTTTAAAGTTCAACTGTGAAACCATGGAGATATGTCACTTGAGGAACTGAAAGAACACAAATACATACAAAACATATTTCCACATGCTGGTTTTGATTCCTATAATTCTGTCCTATATTGTTGCCCATCTCGTTGCTAAGTTTAAACAGCAAGCAATCATTTCACAGCCAGTAATCAGTGCATTAATTCAACAATTACAAAGTTCAGTGTTGCATTATCTTTAACTCCCTGTAATGATGGATGTGAGATCTATAGCCCACAACAATATAAGATTAAGAAACTATTTTTTGAAGATGTATTCATTCATTCATGATGTTAATTGAATATCAAAACTAGGGCTGTCAAAGTTAACACAATAACGCAAATTAGTTTTAACGCCACTAATTTCTTTAATGCATTAACGCAAATTGCAATTTTTAAGTTGTAGCGGACTCAGTTTTAAAGCTAGATACTGGTATCATATGAAACTAAAAAAACATAAGGAATCCATCAGTACCAACCATGTCATGCAAGCTTGTCTAGAAGGAGGTTAAATAATGCTCCAAACCTGTGCTAAATTTTGACAAGGAAAAACTGTCATGGCCATTTTCAAAGGGGTCACTTGACCTCTGACCTCAAGATATGTGAATGAAAATGGGTTCTATGGGTACCCACGAGTCTTCCCTTTACAGACATGCCCACTTTATGATAATAACATGCAGTTTGGGGCAAGTCAAGTCAGCACACTGACACACTGACAGCTGTTGTTGCCTGTTGGGCTGCAGTTTGCCATGTTATGATTTGAGCATATTTTTTTTGCTAATTGCAGTACCTGTGAGGGTTTCTGGACAATATTTGTATTTTTTTTGTTGTTAATTGATTTCCAATAATATACATACATTTGCATAAAGCAAGCGTATTTGGCCACTCCCATGTTGATAAGAGTATTAAATACTATTATTAACCTCCCTTGAAGGTACATTTTGAACAGATAAAAAAATTTGTGATTTGCAATTAATCGTGATTGATTATTTTAATCGATTGACAGCCCTAATCAAAACACATTGAGATGATTTTCCTTTCATTACTATCTGAACACTTGCAGCAATGGTTTTGTGTATCCCTCCACTCGAACCGTTCCTTCCTTCAGCAGTTTCTGTTTTTGAACAAAAGTGGTTTCACCACATTGTAGGTTAGTATGTCAGTAACATCAGAACCCCAATGCACTGGAGGCTCTATCCATGGCAACAGTGATGGTTACATCATCTGATGATACACTGAAATGTTTCAATCCTGACACATAAAACCTGTTTATTTACAAGCTTCCTGATTAACAGAAGGAAAGAGTACTGGGCTCAGATCTCAGATCTCTGACAAAATCCATTTGACAATGTGGATTTTGGTTTCAAGCTGTCTGTGTGATTCCTGATCCGATAGGGTTCTGGTAACAACTCCCGCCTGAAGACTAGATCTTATGTAGTTAGTGGGGGACACTACAGAATGTTTTGTTAATGCACATTTTGTTTTTGTGTGCATAAATGTGTCATGCTGTGAGGTAGTTGGTCTTGACACACATGATTGTCTTATGTACTGTTGCTCTGATCTTCTAACCTCGCTCACAGCAACAATCACCTTGCCCCTCTCCTGGTGGTCTTAAAGTTCCTGTCCTGTGTAGTTACATTTCTTATCATCCTCCCACCTGCACTCTGCTAGAACTAGCTAATCCCAAGTAACTCCCTTGTATAAATAGACAATGCTTTCACACACAAGCAGGGTGGAAGGTGTGGGGGAAGGCTAAACCAAGATTATAAAGAATTCTGTGAGGGAGCTCTTTGTCTTTTACACTGACTTGTCTGCTATTAGGACCCAAATGCATTTGCTTAATACATTGTAATTGCTTCTTAACTGAATGACCAGAGACTGTTTATTAAATAATTTCTCCAACATTCGCAACACTGCCCAAAATGGCCTAATACACCCAGATATAAAATGTATTATACATTAAAAGGATAGGGCCTAAAAAGTGTTTTAAAACCTTCATTTGGTTGAGATGCATTGTCAGTGTCAATGTTAGTTTGCTTTATTTGTGAAGCCTTTGCCCTATGAAGTTTTAAAACATTAAGATCAGAAAACAGCCAACCCCCAAGAGAGGGTGAAACTCACACAAAAACAGATGACTTATGCGACTTCACATGTAAAAGGTTAGTACCCACAGCACCCTTGTGGATTTCCTGTGTTACATTTGCTGCTGTGACTCATAAACCATGTTCTTACTCTTTATATTTCAGTAGGGCAGCGTGTATAGTTTACCAAAAACAAAGACTGACTGACATGATAAAGATGTATGGCTGAAAAACGTAGAGTAACTCCCTTTGGCGTCGACTTTGGGCTTTGTAACTTTGCAGACCTCCAACATGCGCAAAAAAATTATATAACACACTAAAGGAAAGGTAAAAAGCACAAAAGCATAATAGGTCCTCTTTAACATTTCATAAAAAGTGAATTTGTTGTCAATCTTGCTATTGCTACATATTGGTGCTGCACCATTGAAAAGTCACACTCGACAACCCATGAATGAGTACCATGAAAGGTGTTTGTGGATGGAAAGAAGTTCCTAGAGACCCACATGTGTAACACAAACAGCTAGCATGCTCACTCGTGTGATGTTCAGATGTGGTAAATAAAGTGTTTTTGAACACCTGCTTGAAATTCGTCACTCAATAGAGCGAATCTTTTGGGTAAACAAACTGAACCAAATCACTTCCTGAAACCATACATTCATTCCTTAGTTCAGTTTAGTTTTAAATATTAAGTATTGTTAATCGTTTCTATTTGTATTAAATCTTGTCAATTATGTCTTTGATTTAATATTTGTTTTTGCACCACAGTTGTAGTTTTATATTTATTTATTTTCTGACATTTTCTTGTCAATATTGTTTTTATTTATACTGTAATTTATATGTTCTACTTTCAATTATTTCTTGTTTTCATTTCAGTATAATAAAAAATATTTAAAGACCCAATATTTAGTCGCAAACGGTATCTTTATCCAACTTTTTTATAGAACTGATTCTAGTGATTCAATACACTGAAAATACTGCTTTGTACAAGTGCTTTTACCTTCCGGCAGGAGACATAGAGTCCTACGGTGCAGATTGAACCGTTACAAACATTCATTCCTGCCGATGTCTATAAAACTCCTCAACAACTCATAACATCAAGCTATCATAATGACAGTGCAATATGTTAAATTGGGAGAGGGCAATATGTTGCATATGTGTAATATTGGACTATTGTCTGTGCAATATGGGCAACACGGTAGACGGTGCAGTGCACTACCGGTGCAATACCTGCCATGGTGTGTGTGATAGTGTGTGTGATAGTATGTGCCATTATGTACGTGAACTGTGTATGTGTTGAAACATCTGTTTCTGTGAAACTGTTTCCCTGTCTGATGTGGAATTGTTTATTATTGTTGTTGATGCTGTTTTAATTTAGTGTTTGTAACTGCAGTTGGATGGAGTCCAGGAGAAATTTCCCCACGGGGACAATAAAAGTATATCTTAATCTTAATCTTAATCTTAACTAATCTCCAACATATAAACTCATAGAACACATGGGACATGAGGGGAATGTCTGTTTTTGGTTAGAACAATATTTTTTCTTTTTTTTCAGTCCTGTATAGTATTTTAGGGTGTTTTAGTTAGTTTGAACGTTTTAGTAAATAATCTTAACATATACTGTATCCAACTGCAGCCCCCTTCATACCCACTACATTTAATCATGGCTACGCTGTGCTACTTTTAATTGCAAAGGTCATTTAAAGGACACACAAAGACTACACGTCTGCCACACATAATGCCATGGTGAGCTTGAATGTGGTGTGTTTCAACAATTTTACTGTAGCAGGGAGACCACACTAGTCACATCCTGGTGTCACATGACCTACTGTAATGGCACCGTGGCTCCATCTGTTGGATATACTTGTATCACAAACTACCAGAATGGTGTTTTTAAACCGGTATGTGGAAAAGCCAATGACATGATTTGTATTTTAAAAGAAGATATACAGCAGCAACAACAATTTAAATATGAATACACTGTAGTAACTACCATGTCTGTGTGCCAAATATTTTATTTTATGTTATCTTATTTTATAATCTCGGTTACAACCTCCAGATGCACTAGAGGGCGGTGTTGTATAAACCCTGCTGCAGCCTGTCTCTGACACAAACAGGAAAAGGAGTCGGTGGAGGAACAGAACAGGAATGAGTTTGACGCGCACTGTGAGATAGAGCACTTTAAGGGTGTTTTCTACTTTATAAACCAGTCCTCGATACTATTTTTTATTTTCTTTGTGAGCGTAAGAAGCCTGGTGAAGTCTTGATACATCACACAGAGCCAGGTGGGTGCGTATTTGTCTGTTTGGGTGTTTTCTCCAAAGTGAAAGTAAAGTGCAGCCGTCCCTTGTAGCCATGGCTGACAGTATGGATGAAGACATGCCGGAAGAAGAAGAGACTCCTCTCCGGAAGGATCTCACCTGTCCAGTCTGTCAGGGCATCTTCCAGGACCCCGTGCTGCTGCCCTGCTCCCACAGCTTCTGTCGGGAGTGTCTGCAGAGAAACCTCCAGTTCAACAAGAATTGCCCCTTGTGCAGGGAGAAGTTAAAGGAGGACGTGGAGCCCACCTCCAAC
>CAKALG010046005.1:0-14897 GCA_916700815.1 Helicolenus hilgendorfi
AGACCACAGCTGACGGCCAATTCGCACGTACGTTCTGCGCCTGCGTGAGAGGAAATAACTCTGCACCAGCACGGAGCGGTAGTCTGTATTCGCCATTCAAAAATTGAAACTGTAGGACCGAGGAAGGCGGATATACAAGCCGTTGTTTCCTACACATTTTCCATATTTTTCCAGATTCACGATTTGGTCAATTTTCCAAACCATATTTGACTTTGTGACTCGGAGGACTCAGAGGTGCAGAGGATGCTGTGACGTGACTACATGGCTTTTGCCTCTGAATATGGCTTACAAGTTTGCAACTATCTTTCTTTTCCCATTTGGAATCCTTAGCCAACCAGGCTATATATATTTGTGATTGTCAAGCCAGCCCCGGGAAAACTTAAAACATCTTCCACTTGGGGCGGACTGGGACTGAAAATCAGCCGGGGACTTTGAGATGGAGAGGCCTTTTTAATGCGAGTGCCCAGTCGGCCCGAGCCAGAAAGCTTTTGGCAGTCATTTTAACACTAATACAGATTTTGTGGTATAAGCGCTTAAATTTGCATATGGACGGTAGTGACATGTCCCCAACAATATTTGAGCAAACTCATTGGCAGTGTTGAAAATTAAATAAGGCCAATGAGTTATATTTAACATGTCCCTACCAATATATATACTGTATATGTATGGGTGTAGGGTAGACAACTTCCACTAGTGGAAATACAGAATGGCTGCAGGTCGATACTGGGATGGATACCGGTTGTTTTGTTTAGTAACAGTAACTTTACCGGTGCTGAGCAATAAGATTTCAACAAAAACGAGAATCTAAAGTATTAGATTGTTTGTGAGTGATTTCAAAATGACCAATCAGAGCTGAGGAGTCTGTAACGCAGCTGTCAATCACTGCTCTTGAACTCCAATCAAACGAGTCAAACTAGGCAGCACTGATCAAATATGAATCACGATTCTGTTGCTGTTATGCCTATGTCTTATCTCAAATGTCTCGTAGTGTGCTGTTTAGCTGGAAAAATGAGAAAGCTTGTGACCCGGCCACCAAGTTGAAAACAGTCGAGCAAAAACCCTGAAAACATTTGAGATGAGAAATAGGTATTACAGTATCATAATCTTCATTCATATTCGATCAGCACTGCCTAGTCTGATAGTTTGATTGGACTTTCGTGAGCAGTGATTGACGGCTGCTCAGAGACTTCTCGGATCTGATTGGTTGTTTTCCGTCGGGTGCGGTAAAATCTTACAAATGCTATAAGGAGCACTAAAAGGAGGCAGAGGAACCTGACTTTTTTCACAGATTATCTGTCTCATGTACTACTGTCAGGCTATAGTGACAGTTTGAGCAAGTATGACAAAAAATATCTTTATTAAAAGTTACTGACTGTAGCTTTAAATAACAAAACTTTTAAACTTAAGATCTCTTGAAAAACTGAATTGACTACAGTCACCAGACACTTGAACAAAAATTCTTCACTGGACGTTCAGTAAATTTGCCCGTTAGCTCATTGGTATCAGCGAGCGATAACTGATGCAAAATAACTCAACTAAAATTCAACAGTTCATTGTGAACCTTTAATTTTGATGAAAAAAAAAACTTTCATTACCTTCATCTCTATTTGGTTGCTTTCAGCATTCTTGAAAAGTAGTTTTACCCTGGTTTTCCCATCATCAGAGGAGCCTTTAAGTTGAGAGAACTTATATCGCCACAGTGCGGCCTACAAAGGGAGGGAGGGGATTATCAAATGCAGCAGCGCAGGGATTTCAATAATGAGCACAAGATTTAAATACCATATGCCTTACTACAGAGGTATACCTGCATGATCAAGCACTGGCATTTCAATGTGCAATAGTGCTTCGAGGAAAATGTATAATTTATAACAAAAGAACATTAGTACTTTGGTAATCAGCGCTGTAACATTATTACGTAGCAAGACTGCCAAAAATAATCTGAAAATGTACCTTTAATGATAACAGCATGTCCCGTTCTCTGAGATACAGCACTTCGAAGTTATTTAAAATATATTTTTCAAATACAACGGAATCCTTAGCGAATAAGGACAAGTACATAGTGTGTCAATAAAGAAAATGAAAGATGTCAAACCGCAGTGTCAGGAGGTATTAAGGGAAGAACAGCACAGAACCAGGATGTCAACAACAAATGAACTCAGTAATACTTCACCTTTGAAGTGCCTTCTGAGCAGGTGAAGCCTGATCCAAAATCTATGGTGAAGCACAGTACATTCCCCTGGCTGCTGCACATGTAGCTTTTAGACTGTGGAGAAAAAAATAATTGATATCAATTATTATTTTTGATTTTCATATTCCTGTAATGACATGCTGTGCAAATGGTACATTTCTCTATATGAGCAACCATGACCATAGAAACCCAAATTACTTGTAAAGCATGGCTGTACTGTATGTAAATAAATTATACCCTCATTTTGTTCTCCATTTGTGCCAGTGAATGCACTACCCACTATTACCACGGGATGAATACATAATTCACTTGGTATTCATCATACATCTCAGTCTTGGTCCCTCATTTACTGTCTTCTTTATTAACACAGGAAATAGGCTTTTTTTCTCCCTGCAATACATATGACTTGTCATAACGGGGAAAGCGCAGGTGTATCTAATATTATTAACAATGGCTCTGTTCTATTTAGGTGCATCAATAAGCCAAGCCGCTGAGGCAGCGTTGCATTGCAGTCGCAGGCAAAGTTTGGCACCCGTGAAACAGCAAGTTCAAGGCAAGTTATAGGATTTCTGGGTATTAATGTTTGCATTTTTATTGTGTTACTTATTACTACAGGATTTGGAACAGTTTTATCTCATCCAGCTGTCTGTATGTTTGAGTCATGACTCCTCATACAGAGATGTGTTTGTTTTAAATTCTATTTTCTGCTCATGAAATTCTTTTTTGCACACACAATATTTCTTTGCTCATACGTATATATACATTTTACATGTGTTCACATGAGAGTTCTTGTTAAAGTGCCAGTCTGACAGGTTTGGCTTGGAAGATCTGATAACAAGAACAAATCAGATTTGTGTCCTGCATGAGCTGCTGGCAAAAACAGCATCCTGTGCAGCATCCTGATAATGTCAAGACACATGGCATGAGGAAATCCATTCTGGATGCCATAAATCTTTAACATTCGTTTCGCTGCTTGCAACACAAACAAGCATGTGTCTCACAATTCTTTTCACAGGTCTTTTGAAAGCACTGATGTGTAAGCTTTCTACTCCCCGTGGAGCAATATCCCTCCAAAGGCTTTTCTTGCCACATGACTTCATTTTTGTGTCATCCATTCAGTTGGAATACCAAGACGTGTATTCTGATTTTCTGTCTGTGTAATATATGCCTTTTATTTCCACCTCCCTCTTTTTATTCTTTCACTTGAGAACACAGCGGGGACATGGTGATTTCAATTATAGAGTGCAGTGTGCAGTGAGTATGGCATGGGACTGTACGGTCCTTTCACTGAAAGTGTTTTGTGCTCACAGACCTCAACCCCCCCTGTCTTTAGTGGTGTCGTGAATTCAGCTGTGACGGGGATAAGAAACAGTGGCAGGCCAGCCGCTAAGTTCTTCCTGTCACCACATGTAAGACTGTGTTGTGGCAACGTGAGCTGTGACTACACTTCACTAATTAGAAGGGACTTTTCTGGGGGAATTAGCAATGTGAAATGAAATATGTTTTTAAGAACATCTCCTTAGCTAAATCTGACTAGGAATAAAATAAAACGGAGGAGAGGTGTAAGAAAAAAAAGAACACTAACTCACAAGTGTGTGTAGTGCATCTGTCTTTTCAATAATGTGGTCACAAAGAGGGAGAGGAGATAAAAGGTAAGGAGAAGCCGTTTAGGCAGGGATCTAGGATGTGAGACCCACAGCTGCATCTTTTGAAAGTGGCCACAAATCCACTAAAAGGAAGCTGGTAAATATATATTGATACAAACACTAAAGATGTTCGGATGCCATTTTTTCCTTACTGGTGCCGATTTCGGTACCTGAACTTGCGGTATCGGCCGATACGGAGTATCGATCCAATACCAGCATGATTAAAAATATATATATAGTTATTATTATTTTTATTATTTAACAGCCGTTTACTACTGACCATGTATGGATGTGATAGGATTGCTATCTTTGTTGTATGGCCTGGCTCAGGTTAAACCCTTTGCAAAACATGAACAAATACATAGTTTTACTTGTTGGATTTTCCACTGTGAGATGTTTCCAAATGCCTGACATTTTCCTTGCTCTGACTATTGTTACTGTGACACTCTCTAAAAGCACTGCACTGTTGTTGTTGTTGTTTGCTATCGTCACGTAGCAAACTACCTGCTATCAGTTATTTTTCGTTGCTTTCCGGTTAAACAAGTACATTTTTTTCTGGATTAATAAATCATGGTGTCGGATCGGTGCATAGACTGGCGTACCTGCTGGTACCCGATCCAGAATTTTGGGAGGTATCGAACGCAGTTCCGGTCAAAATGCAGCAGACTTTAACCCATGAGACCTGTGGTCGTACCCCGTGTGAAACGAGAAGTCAACGTCGATTTAGTTGTCATGTAACTTCTGTATTTAAGTCACGCCACTTACAGTGTTATTTTAACCAAAACCTCCATGATTTCCTAAACCTAACTAAGTAGTTTTGTTGCCTAAACCTAACCAAGTTGATCTTTTCTTAAACCTAACTAACAACAACTACAGCTTTTTTCTCATTGGTTGCGCTTTGAAAGGTCAGTGGCAACCGAGGTCAAAGTTGAAATAATTTGAACTTTGAGCACAGTGCTCGGTGGCTATTTTGAGTGGTGCAACACGCCAAGGGTAGTGCTTCCGCCTATCACGGTGGCACCGCTCCCCCCATAGAAAAACAATGGCACAATCAGCGCAGAGCAATTTTACCGCTGGTGTGGACGGCTTAAAGTGTGCTCTTGACGTGTGCATGGATTCTGTTCTTACGTAAGAATAAATCCCAAAGAAGAAAACATTGGTGAGTGTCAGAATCTTCGTGAAAACTGCGCAAATGGGTTTTAAGAATACATTTCTTCTTAAGAACGGCCCATTTTGATTGTAGCCACTTTAAACTAAGTTTGTCAACAGGATTAATACTTGAATACTGGAAAAAGAAGTACAAATTAATTGAGCTCAGAATGTTTTCTCTCTGGTAGGAGTGTTCTGTTGGCTATTTCAAAAAGCAAAGCAAAGTGATCTTAGCCAGAAGATCCCAAAAGTAAAATCTGGCACAACTAGACTGCTTGCTGTGAACTAAAAGACCCCATCAATGCCATGTTTGGTTTCATCATCCCCCCCTAAAAAAAAAGAAGAAAAAGAAAATAAATAGGGCAAACAAGAGGGAAAAATGCAGGCTGGACAGTTTTGTCAGTTATACCCCCTACTTCTACCCCATCAGCAATGTTTATGTAATGCTCACATCCAGCTAATTTGAAGGTTATCCTAAGTTGGACTGTGTTGAGTGTTCCTCAGAAGACTCAGGAAGCTAGCCTAATTGGCTGGAGAACATAGAATCACAAGCAAATTGAAGTGCTTCATCACTTTCATTGGTTTCCCAGAGGATGGTGTCCCACATTTGCATCATTAAAGGCTGAAAAAATGCTATTATTCATACTTTTATACTGATAAGGGGAAAGCTGCATGCAGATCTGACTGTAGACACTTCTGAAGTGTAGTCACTTACAGAGTGCGGAGTTATTAAACACCACTTTTAGTATCGATGTGAGCCAATCATGAATGATACTTGTATTCAGGATGCACAAATCATTCAAGTAAACCCAAAAGTCAGATTTTGGCACACCAACATAGACATCAATCTGAAGTCTGCAATCCAAATATTTGCAAGTCAGATGTCAATCTGGTTGCTTAGACTGGATTTCTGTCCCAAATGCCACTTGCAACTTGACAGTTGACATTGATGTCACATCCAGAGTGGATCCAGCCCCATTAGCCAGCTAAGAGCTAACTGTGGGACTGCAGCATCAAACACTCCTGCATATTATCATTTCCCCTTTGAAGCTAATGTTGTGTGGAGCAGCAGAGTAGTTCTGCATTGGGACTTGATATTGTTACAGCAATGGAGAAAGGAGTGTAACGCATACATTCTTCATCTATCCTGCACTTTGTTTTTGCCTCTGTGCTTGAAAAAACACACACACCACCGGTTAATGTATAATGTCCACGGATTTGCTCTTGACAGCAAGTGATGCAGATAGATTAACATAAAACAAACATATCCAACCAGTTCACTTGGAAATTTCATACTGACTTTCTTCCTCTCTCGCTCAGGAGGTGATCTTTCATCCAGGACTCTTATCTTGGTGAGTGCTTTGCTCCTGTGCTTCTTTATTATCTTACTCTACTGGTTCCATATATCATGTAGCACAAGGTGCACAGAGGAGACAAAACCTGGACAATCTAATTAATGTTCAGGTTTCTTAGGTTTCCACTGCCAAGTTTACAATCCAACTGACTATATTTCACCGTTAACATTGTCATTAACGATAATAAACTAGACTGCATTATTTTATGGAAACTTGGCTAGCGTCGGACAGTCGAGCTTTGCTTACCACCCAACTCCAACTGCACAAGCAAATGAAAATGAAAGTACTAGAATGGCACTTGGAGAGCGTAGACCTCTGCCAAGCTGCCTGAGTACGATTGCCCCTCCAACCCCCGTCCAGCTTGCGCCATCGTCTACGTGTATTTTTGTTTATGTTGAGATCAGGTGTACGCAGCGGAGCATCGTAAAACACTTTATTCATATGGGACGGAAACAAAGTAAAACTCACCTAAACTGTCATCGTTACTCTTTGTGCTTTGGTCGACCTCAACTGTAATTTCACTGAGTTAAATGTGAAAAAACGGCGAATCTACAGGTGAAAAGTAAAAGTCAGCATCCTCACCATTTGATGATCCATGTATAAGATTTTGCAATAAAACAACTTTAACCCTTTCACAGTGTGTTTTCAGTTCATGAAAGTAAATTGCAACATTGTGGTCGCCTAAATACGCTTTATATTCAGTGTTTGGTTGTACCACCCTCTTGTGTCACATCTATAGGTTGCAAAAAAACAAAATGCCGACCGCCAAGAAACCAAGATGGCGATGGCCAAAATGCAAAATTCGAGGCCTCAAAACGGCAGTCCACAAACCAGTGGGTGTCGTCTCTAGGCCTGTTGGACTTAGTACCAGTTGCTGAGCTATGTTTGGATGGTCAATTGTATTGGGTTTTTTTTAACTTGTGTGATCATAATTGGGTTACCTCAAAAACAGTTGTACAGAGCATGTAGCTAAACCCTTCCAAAAACATGATCATCGTCTTTATGTCATCACTCAGAGGTTCACCGTTTACAAAAATATGTATAGCAGACCTCACTATATCTGCTAATTCCTGTATATTTTCACAATAATATTTTATTGAGGCAGCTAAAAGCATAATGGCATTGTTTAAACTGTGTCTATATTATTGAAAATGTAACAGACAATCAGCATAGTAGGCTGCATAATTACATCAAAGTACCTTTGAATTCTAAGATACAATGTACACAGGTATATTGTGAACAAAGAGATATGTTGAAGGCTTTTCATGATTAGTTTTTTTGTGAAGTGCAACTGTGTGAAATAGTTTCTTCAAACATTAACTGGAGTTATTAACAAAGCATTATGAAATGGCTCACCCATAAAATCAGAATTCACAGCTCTAAAGAAGCCGGTCTGTCCTCCTTTCGTGGTCGGTTTGTTAGTGGCTCATTTTTGCCAGCCACGGTGCTCAGGGAAATTACAGTATGCAGCGGTTGGATAATGCAGTGCCCACAGAGCGTTGCATGAGGGAAATACAATGTGCTCTGATTTTCTCACTGTAGCTGCTAAGTCAACACATGAATTAAATATTTCTGTTCGGTGATTCAACTTGTTAGAATGACAGCGTGCTACCGCAGCATGTCGGTGGTCACAGGTGGAGCGTTTTTCAAGTCAACATTATTTCCACTCATACCAATTATGCACGGGCGAATGTCTTGAGAGCCGGGCACACTTGTTAATTAAATATTGATTCAGTTGAGTTTGAGCAGTAATGGTCATGAAGTGGGAAATGATTTGTTCCTTGTACATGCTGAAGGCTCAAGGAGGCCAATACATTTATTCCCCATTATTATCCTTTCTTTTATGACTCATTACAGTGCATTTAGGGTGTCAACTGTTATGGTAATTACACTGGCTCTTCCTAAGCCTCATTTGGGACGTTTTGATCCAATGTATTGGCGACAGGTCTGGAAGCTTCCCCTTTGAAAAGCTTAGGGAGGCGACTATGTGCTGCACAGAGATTGGGATATTAACCCAACACAGATTTGTGGAATCACCCATTCTGTCTTCGTCCATGAAACCTCTTCTCTTGTAAAAAATGTAACTCACCATTTTGAAATACTTCAGAAAAAGCATGAATCTCGCCTTTATGTGGATTCTCCAAGTAACAACAGCTTCATACCAAACCCACTCATAAGCACATAATCCGACAAGGCAGCTAACCAGGATGCCAGGGACTACACTGGAATGTAAATATCTACACTATTCTTTTTCTAACCTGGCTTTGACGTCTCAGATGTTTTCTGCCAGGCTTGACATTTTTTTTACCCAAGTCCTGGTAGAATCTGAGTTACTAAGACGACGAGAGCTTTTGTGGAACGCCGTTGCTGTGACGCATTATTTGCCAAGAAAAACTATGCTGTCTTTGAGGGGCTAAAGGTACTCGAAAAAACAAAACTTGGCATACACATTAGAAGGGCTAAAATTTGCTATGTGATATGGGTTTTGTGCTCGAGGGTGGCAAATTGGCTCGATAGAGCCCACTAACATTTTCAAAGCCCCCTCCTTTAAATTTCACGTAAATATATGAAATTTGGTAGACATATTTATCATGTCCACACGTACAAAAAAGCCTCTTGAATGTATGTCCTTAAGCCAACAGGAAGTCAGACATTTTGAATTAACTGTGAAATTTTATTGCAATTTTTGCCATTTCCAGGAAGGGTGCCGTTGGCATGCCGTTTAGGGCTGCCGACGGCAGTTACAGACAGCGGATTTTAGGGCGAGGTTCCTGTGTGAGGTAGGGCTGAGGTAGTGGTAGAGCAGTAGTATCGATATTGGGACGGCAGCAGAAAGAGCTAGATAGATTCTCAGGTGCTGCTGCATGTGTGCCATGACACACCTGGATCGTGGTTGCATCTGCTGCCTTGCTGGCCCTGCTTGACACCTACAACTATCATTATTATCAGCCTTTTCATTATTAGAAGTAGTCATATTTCTATTATTATTACTGCTATTATTACTGATATTTCTATTTTGACTATTACATCCACTGCTATTGAATATTGTTATTAGTCCTATTTGTATTACTACCTATAACTGCTGTGTTATTATCGTGGTCTCTCTCTCTGTGTGTGTTTGCGGTTGAGAGTAATTTCGCTTGCGGTGCAATCTTGTGTGTTGTGCCCTGAGGGGATGCAAGTCCGATGTGAGTTGCAGTGCAGTATCTTACTGCCCTAAAGGTGTGTCATTTCTGTGTGCGGTGGTCTAGATTGGTGAGTGCCCATACCCTTGTTTTCGAACCCATGTTGAATGGCACTGAAGGGGAGTATACAAACTCATATCATCATGTTCTAAGCCCTGACACACTTTCTAAAATAATGAATTCATTAATTTTTCTTATTAATGACTAATACAACTTCCCAGCTTTCAGATGATGTACACCACTTTTAGGTGACATATAGTGTTGACCTGCTATCTGTGCCTAAAGACCCCCTGTCCGCCCAACCCTACTCCTCTAAAAAAAAAAAAAAAAAGAGGGAGAAATGGTAAGGGGTTAATAACAAATGCATCATGGGATGAAGACAGTTCAATCAAACCTATATGAAACTGCATAACCTTAACAGTTATATCCTATTCCCAGAAACTCATTGGGTAAGGTCAGCCTGACAATTTGACCACAACTAGTGGAAAAAAACAAACACATCTACAAAATGGGCTAAAAAGCTTGCCACACCTACACAAGACAGCAAAGGCAAATTCTGAGTAAGAGATATTAATAATTTAATCTACATGCGTTTAGTTTCACTCGTACACTGATAAAAAATGGCACGTTGCTGGATATAAAACATGCAGGTCCCTTCTACATTTAAGCAGTTATTTAAGCTGCAGGAATTAGTGCAGAATTAACTGGAGAATATAATTAAGTCCAGTAGAATTATGTCTCTAACCTCTCAGTGACCACAAGGGATTATACATGGCTCCTAAAGAGATTGACGGATTTTGCTAAAGAGCCAGTGTCCCATGCCAGAGTCAACTCGCTGGTATAATACTCACATACACTATTCCAAAGGACAACTGGCGAAATAAGAAGTCATTTAATTATATCTGGTTCCCATGATGACCTGGAAAGGATTTCAGTCTGCTAGTGATTCAAATATCTTCTGACAGGTGCTCCGCTTTGTAATATTTATAAATGTCCCTATTTAAGGGTGCTGAGCATCAAAGCCCCCAGGCTTCATAGCATTTTCTTTTTTTTTTCTTTTTTTTAGCCTTTCTCTGTGGTTGGCCGCACTTGAGGGGTGAAAGGGTGGGAATAGGGTAAAATTATAAAAAGGCACCGCTGGCCATTTCATGAAGAGTGTGACCTGACATGTGGCATACTTTCTTAATTCCTGAATACAATGTGTGATCATGGCATGTGGGAGATTTAAAAAGCTAATTCCCGAATATAATTCCAGTTGTGCTTTTAGCACAGGAGAACCTACGCCTGTGCTTATGATCGAGCTGACTTACAGTTGGTAACTCATTTAAAAAAAAAAAAAAAAAAAGAGTCTACCAATTTAGCATTTTTCGTCTTTGTCTAAAATCTGACTAAAAAAATAGTTCTCAGTTTAGTGATACTGATTAGATGGAAAAAGAAATAGGTATCGTTAATAGATATCTGACAATTCCACAATTCTTCAAATTATTCAGTTCTGCATTTAATGTGGCAGAAACACACACAAATGGAGCTTTATACTTGTAGTAAAGTATGTTTTCTTCAAGTAATTTGTCAGCTTTTCCCCATGGAATATAAACAACCGGCCTTGTTATACCACTGTTATTTTTCTGTGGGGGATGTGCAGGGAATGTTTTCATAACCATTTCCTTGAAAAGTTGTTTTCTATATTATTTGATAGTGTTTTCTGGTTCCGTGGAGAGTGTAATTCATAACAGCTGTGGTAGGGAAAAGTCTGAATGCATGTTAGAGATAGACGCTGTTCACTATTGGATTTAAATAATGTAATACTTTATCTAACCGGCAAGGAATCTCTGTCTGTCTGTCTGTCTGTGTTATTCACATATCTCAAGAACCGCTCATCCAATCCAATTCACACTTGGCAGGGGGATTGCAGGAGTGCCGAGGGAGTGCTTTGCTGAATTTGGTGCAATTTGGAGACGCAACATGTTAAATATTAATAAACTTTGAATAAACAAGTGACCAGTGCTCTGCAGACTGAGATGGTGGTTTGATTTAATACCATTACCACCAGCAAATAGCACATTACACAAAGGTATGAAGCAGTCAGAAAATTGCATGCAGGTTTATTGAACTGCAGCACAAAGTATTTGGCCTTGTATGTGAGTGCTGGACAGTAAATGGAAGCACAGTGAAGTGAGCAATGAAGACAAGCAAAACCTAGAAAAATAAGCCCACGGACTTTGAAAATTTCCCATGAGTGTTCATGTTTGAGCCTCTTGATGGACACAAGACAGTTGCTGCTGAGAATTGCTTAACAACGCACTCTCCACAAGAGTTGATCACCTTTACACTTTAAACATATTTGCTTAAGAGGCAATTTAATGGCTCACTGATGTGAGGACTAATTCTTTAGGTTACTAAAGCTAAATACATTTAAAGTAACAATAACATTTATGGAAAACAGAGCGCTGCCTAGCTTTGAATTTTCGATTAATTTCTTAATAAAAAAAGACAAAGCGCAGAACCCTGTAATGTGTCAGCAGAAAAGACTTTTCGTCACGTGCAATCACTTCTCACTGATGAAGCGTTAAATTGGTAGGAAGGAACAGTAATGATTAGAAAATTGTATGCCGCCAACCAGTCAAGTTGCAGTTTACATCCATGTCTGTTCAATATGTAATCACTTCATCCTATTAGACGTTTGTGTGAAGTTGTCGGAATTAGCATATCAATTCTTGAGTTGTGGCCAAAAACGTATTCCGTGAGGTCACAGTGGCCTTCACTTTTGACATCTGCCAACCAAAATTGAATCAGGTCAACATGAATCCAAGCTGACATTTGTGCCAAATTTGAAGAAATTTGCTCAAGGTGTTCCTGAGATATTGTTTTCACAAGAATGGGACGTATGTGAGGTCACAGTGACACTGTGTAAGAAACACTATTATTCAGAAAAGATCTAAATTCAACACAAACTAAAAAGTTCATATAATGGCTAAATATTTCTTTTTTTTAATATCTAATCTTCATATTCATATCAATTTTATATAAATCCTCAGACATTTATTGACAATACAAACTGATTATAATGATTATGTTTTTATCTTTCTATTCAACCACTCCACAACATACTGTCCGGGCTTACTTTCTGTTATGGACCAAAGAGTGAACTCGTTTACAAGCAACAGAATGTGTTTTAGAACCAAATAGCTGATATTATAAGTTGCAATTTGTTGCAACTAGGGCTATCAATGGATTCAAATATTTTATTGTGATGAATCGCATGATTGTCCATAGTTAATCGCAATTAATCGCACTTTTTTTTTTCTGTTCAAAATGTACCTCAAAGGGAGATTGTCAAGTATTTAATACTCTTTTCAACATGGGAGTGGGTAAATATGCTTCTTTTATGCAAATGTATATAGAGATTTATTAGTGGAAGTCAATTAATAACACACAACAACGGCAACACACGTTGGCGGCATCACAGAGCTTTGTGTCAATTGACGGTCAAAACACAGAAGCGGAAGTGTTTCAAGCTACAGCACAGGGGTGAGCCAGGAACAGATTTGACAAGTAATTGTTACGGATAATGTTTTTTTTCTGATTATATATCTGTAACAGAAAAAAAACACACTGCAGGTGTGATAAAGTCTGATCGAGAAACCGACAGTCTGCATCTCTGTTTTTAATATCAAAAAAGATCTCTCTGTCTCTCAGCGCCACTCACACGCTACATACAGTAAATGCTCTGGTAGAGACACCATCAGTTTAAAAATGCATTCAGTGAAATAGCTGCTGTTATATCAGCTGATCCATCATGTTTGAGTATTCTGCCCTGATCGAGGTAGCCTTCTGTGGATCAGGGTTCAGCATTGAGTGAATCCACTTTAAATATGAAGTGCAGCTCATACCAGCTATCATCACACACACTCACAGATAAAATCTCTTAACATCTGCACTGTGATGAAACACAGCTGACCACAAGCTGAACGATTGAAACACCAGAAGCAGAATAAAAAAAGCAAAGCTTTCCCCCTGAAATATTCTGCTATTGAAATACTTGAAAAACACCATGCTGAGTCTTTAAACATCAGTGTCAAATCCAGAAAGTAGCCTGCCAAAATCTCAAAAACTTCATTCCACAAACAACAGATGGTCCAAATCTTCATCAGATGATCAAAGTTAAAAGTGCCCATAAGTGTTTTACTACAGAATAACCATACAGAACACAGCCGGACCGGTGGCTATCTCTGCATCTATCCGTGCGTGATGAATTCGGAGAGTGAATATGATGAAATAGCTTCTTTTTTTTTTTTTTTTTTTCCCCCAGAGTTGACACACCCATGCAAACCCTTGCCCATTAAGACTAAACAAAGAGTTTCTGACCTCAGCTATCCAGCTGTTCTGAATCTGTCCATGGCATTGTATTTGTGACAGATTCATCTTTGAGTACAAAACCAACTCATGTGGTGCTTCCTCAAATCACCAGTCAAATGTTGTTGCCATGGAAAAAAAGTCTTTCCTGGCTTGATGTTGAAAAGCAGATACTGTAAAAAAAACTCCATGTTTTTGTCAGAGGTATTATCAATTCACTTTTTGTATTGACACATAAATATTTCACTACATACTGTATGTGACAGGAAGGCAGGATTTACTCACCAAAAGTACAGCAGCAAAAGCAAACAATCATTTTTGATCTACTGAATTCACTCCCACAAGAAAAAAAACTCTGGTTTTAAGATATCATTGAAAAAGTATCCTTATAATAAAGACTTCATTAAGCACCACTTATTTTCTCAGAGCTTGTGTGTGTCTTATAGTGTTGTATCTAATGCTCTATGTAATGTTACATTGTACGTATACGTCATAGGGATAGATATCATCATCTAATTTGTTTATTTAATGTCTGATATTATGTGTTGTATTGTCATGTTAACTTAAAAGGTGCTAAACACGAAATACAGAGCATATATATTGCCTCCACACGGCTCTCGGCTAATGGTGCTAACGGCTCTAACAGTGCAAACAACGGCAACAGTGCTGACAAAGCTAACAGTAGCCCCCTTTCACACAGAGATTCCGCAATACTGCCGTAAAGAACATCCGCTGTTAAGCCGGATTTGTTTTTCACACCAAACCAAACAACAACGGCATAATCGTGCCCCCGGTGAGTGATTTTAGATAGCATGCTGGGATCGCAGGAGTAAAAGGGGGCTTGACGTTAAACATAACAGCGATGGAACAAGTCTGTCCCTCTATTCTGTCTCCGTACCTTTCATACGGAACGGCGAGGCAGAATAACGGCGCAACATTCCTGCCTTGAACAAACAGTGTGAAAGGGGCTAGTGTTTACCGAGGGGGGAGCGGCACGTGAGCGCTGTGTTTCAGAGACGAC
>CAKALG010046007.1:0-10557 GCA_916700815.1 Helicolenus hilgendorfi
ACAGTGATGAGCAGGCAGCTCTCTTCACAGCACACTGCCGACGCCAGGTGGCTGTCCTTGAGTTGAGTGCTGGGCTGCGTGCAGTATGCATCTGGAGGGCAATTAATCCGGCAAAAAAGGCAATTGTGATATTTTATGATTCCACTCTTGCAATCACAATTACTAGAGATGGAGATAGAGTCCTCGTGATTTGCGATATTAAGGGGATTTGTAAATGTTTTAGGAGGTTCTGCCATTGATTCCAAATTTTGCATTTTCGGTGTCTCGAGTCATTAAGGTGCCCTCCACAGAATGATAGAAACTGACTCTATTACGGTGGCTCTCAGCATGCCTCATTTTCTTCCATCGCTCTTCACACAAATTACATGCACACACACACACACAACTCAACTCAACTGCAGTCAGATTAGGGACTGCAGGAAAATGATTGCTCTCCCTTTTTGATATAATTTTTGAGACAGCAGGGGAGGACGTTTTAACTTTTTCTCACTAATTTTATACACCATTTCATTCTTCCATGGGTCATAAGGGTACAGACAACAATACTTTATCTTCCTTATTAAAGGAACAGTGTGCATGATTTGGTGGCATCTAACGGTGTGGTTGCAGATTGCAACCAACTGAGTTCCCCTTCCGCTCACTCCTCCCTGTCGAAGACTGCAGTAACTTGAGCTCAAAGCCGTGGTAACGTCATCCGCCTCCCTCAGAAGCCATCCATACCATAAAAACACTATTTTTAGAGAAACAGAAGTCAGACGGCGGCTGGCAGTACCACGGTTTTGCACTTTTGCGGCTCACTTTACCGCAGTTTCACAAGCGTGTCGGAGAACTACGGTGGCCTTCAGGTAATGCAAAAATGTGAAAGGCTGTCTCTAGAGCCAGTGTTTGGTTTGTTCATTCTGGGCTCCTGTAGAAACCTGTGTTTGACACTAATGGGTTACTCTAAGCTAACAAAACCACAATGATTCTTATTTTCAGGTGATTATACACTAAATAAAACACACTTATTAATATTATATTCCGTTTCTATATATCCCTCTAAATGTTACACACTGTTCCTTTAAGACTGTCAGCGTCTGCAGCTCTCTCTGTGAATCAAAGCTGAGCAGAGCAGAGCACTTTCTGTGCACAAAGGTGAAAGTGGGTTACCGGTAGGAGGTTGCATGGTTTTCGCTCTTGATTTCATCTTGTATTTAAATGTCAAGATATCCCTGTGGAAAGATTCGGGGTCACCGTTTTCTCTGGGATATTTTGGCCTGACATACTGAAGCTTAACTTCGGTCCAGAAAGAAGGAGCTTCTCTCTAATGTGAATCACTTTGAATTAAACAGTAGATGTGATCGGCTGCCACGCTTACTGTAGCAGCGTTATATGGAATTTCAACCTAAAAATAAACTCAAACTGTCAAAACAAAAATCTAAAAATTGTTGTTGATCAGACCGGCTTCTCGTATAACTTCTAAACCATACTGTTAGAGCGATGTCAAATGACTTTACTCCGGTTTCGTTTCCCTTTTTTCTCCAACTTTTACTTTAAACTGTCATCGAGGCAGCTCCGTGATGACAATGAAACTTTTATAGCATGTAGCGGCCAACTGCCTTGGGCTGAAAGCTGCTGTGCTAAATTGACACTTTTGGCTTTGTGTGGCGGAAGCCTTTGTGAAAAAGAGAAACACTCACTGTAAACTGTCATTATAGAGGCAGCACTTCGCTTACACTTTGAAATCCTGTCTACGGCACCAACACAAATGGTAAAAAAGAGGTTATAATTGGCCATCATACGACGATAATGGCCATCATGTCAGCCCTTCACAATGGGCTGATTCTCTTCGCCCCTTATACCCTTGATTCCTTCTCTCCCTTGCAGTCTACTCTGTTTTTTAACAAAGCAAACAGACAGAGTAAGTCACAAGGATACTGACAGACGGATCGGAGACAGAGAGTCAAATGAGAAGGATTTGCTAATCTGACATGATCACACTGGCAGTGTCTCCATGGACTGAGCTGCACGAGGATGAGGGGGGAGCGTGAGACCTTCATTCGAGGATGCAAGAGGGCACGAGAGATGAGAGGTGAGGAAGAGGAGGGGGGATCGAGCACAGCGAAGGGTAGAGGTGGTGGAAGAACAGAGCGAAGCGAGCAGTGAGGTTTATGGTTGGGAGATAGTGGAGTATGTGAGCGCTGCCTCCTTCACCAGCACCAAGCAGATAGTTCCACTTCTATACAAGGACCAACAGTAAGTATGTGAAGTGAATCACTGGAGGCAGTTGAAGATTGATCTTCCTTGATGGTGTTTGGCATGGTTGCCTCACAGTGTGTTGACAGCTTTCATCTTAGTAGAAGATAAACAGAACTGCATCTTAAATGTCAACTATTTATAATGAACAATGGATTACATAACTTGTATGTGGAAGTGACAGATCAGCAGACTCTGCAGTTGTCTGCTTTGTAGCGTCTTTCAGCTCATTCTTTTGGTTTTTGGAGCCACAAATTGAATGTTCTGGTTCACTTTCAGAGCCACCTTTAACAATGATAATGAAAAATGCTTGTGAACACAAACACAACGACGTGTTAAACTTGCATTCTTTCTAACAAATTATTTAATTTAAACAACGACATAAGGGGAAAACTTAAACCAACAGTGGCATGTGGAATTGGTAAGTTCAACAGTGTACGTGGGTGCTTGAGTGGAAAAGCGTATAAGTTCAATCTTGTATGGTGCAGAAACACAAAGCAAATTGGAGTCTCAAAGAGGAAAGAGAAGCAGCGACTGAGCACCAAGAGGGTTTTTTAAAGAGCACTGGCACCTAGGTGTTGCCAGTGTTGTTGATGAGCCCAGGCGTTGCTGGGGTGGATGTGGCTCAGAGGATAGAGCAGGTTGTCCACCAATCGCACGGTTGGTGGTTCGAGCCCTGGCTGCTCCGGGTCACATGTTGATGTGTTCTTGAGTAAGACACTTAACCCCAATTTGGTGTTATTATAAACCTATAAACTACCTGCTACATAAACCAAGTAACAGGGCGCAGAGGGTCGTCACAATGGTAAATAGGCAACTAGTAATTAATATGTTCAACATATCAACCTAAAAGTTGATGATATGTCCATGCTGTGTTCGCAGCTTATTTCTGCAGCCATTGTAGCCAAAAGAAAAAAAAGAGTTATTGCAGTTTTAAATGGGGTCTAGGGCAGCTGCTGACTTTGACAGGTCCAGTTTCTAAAATTTACAATCAATTTAATTTAATGAACTTCTATCTGATATTAAGTAGAGTTGTAGTGGCTGACCGGCTATCGTAGAAATAATTTACAATGTGTGTGACAACAGGCATTATACTTAAATAAGGATACCATGACAGGCATGACTCCATTCTCACTAGACTGGTACATTCAACATGATATCAGGACATATGGTAATTATAGGAAACTATTAAAAAAAGAAAAAAAAAGTAAGAGAAAAGAAAAGAAGACAATAATATAAACAGAAAGCCAGGCAATAAAATCAAATTTCTTCAAAATATTCCTGTAGCAAATTATATGAGCACATTAATTATTGTTTATAATTTGGATGGACTCAAAGTATACTTCCTAAATTCCATCCTGAAGAGTTCAAACGAGGGACGAGACCTCGAGAACTTAGCTTTACGGCTTAGCTTTTTCTAAACCTAAGTAAGCAGCTTTGTTGCCTAAACCTAACTACGTAGCTTTGTTGCCTAAACTCAACTAAGTTGCTTGTTGCCCAAACCTAACTACGTAGCTTTGTTGCCTAAACCCAACTAAGTTGCTTGTTGCCCAAACTTTACTACGTCGCTTTGTTGCCTAAACCTAACAAAGTTGTTTCCTGCGAGTGAAAGTAGGAGGACGTGCAAAAAATGAGTAATAACATTTCGTAAGATATCATACGAACTGTTGTATGAGGATACATTGTAATATCACATCCTTGGCTTCCGGCCTAATTGAATGATTGGTTTTTGAGTGTCAAAATAGTCCTCGGTTTTCTACCAGTCTACCCTAATGTGTACGCTATGAGAACACTGTGTATTTTTTCTTTATTTCTTCCTTGAATCATTGCCCAACTTCCCACTGTGATTTGTTGTGTCTATGTTCGACCAAATGCACGCAGCAACTCTGGTAAAAGGAAATACGATATCCCAATAATGCCGGAGTCCCCACACGCATCCAGTAATCAGAAAAAGATTTGTAGGCCCAGAGAGAGCAGAAACAAAGGATCGAGTTTTCCTGTTTGCTCTCAGTAGGAAATCTGTAATGCGAGGGCAAAGGGCTCAGTGGGCTCTTGTCTGATAAGTCAGGCCGTTCTGTGTTAGTTGCATTGATGGAAAAAAAAATCCTTTAAAGGGTTTACGTTTTCACGCTGCTGAAGTCAATACTCTTTCTGTTGGGTGTAGAGACGTTTTCTCTTCTCTCTCTTTTCCTGTTTACTATCTGTCGTTGTCTCTCTTCTGGTAATTATTCCTCCCTGTCTGTATCTCACTGTCTCTTCTGGGTTATTTCTATTTCTCTCCCTTATTTTCACACACTGTTTAACTCTGCTGAGGGGCGTCAATACCAGTCCAGAGTGGGAAATTTATTACGACAGAGAGGTTGGTGGATGAAAATACCAACCTGACAATCAATTCGCCTCTAGACTGTGTCCCGAATCACAATTTATCTCCATTGTTGATTTCATCTCCTGTTTGCAGGTTATGTTCTTCAGCAGTAAGTCTGCACTTGTCTCAATCAATGATTCACATTCCTGCTATTTCTACTTTACGCTCACCTTAACAACTCCGCTCAATGCTTGAAATGTTATATCGACACAAGACGAGGTTTGTAGTGTAAACATCATGACTGTCAGAACAGTTTTTGCGTTTCATTTACTCATGAAAGAAGAAAAGACTAAAAAAAAACAAGCTCATCACCACGTGAAAATCGGTTCATGGCACGTTGAGGCACAGAAGCATAGCCACTTTCTAAAGCCCTGCAATTTCTGAAACAAGGTAATTTCTATGATTTGTGAAAGTATGAATGCAGTGGCATGTACCCCATGTATAGTAAAATCACGCTCTGCACCCAGAACATCAGGGCTCAATGAAAAGACGTTGTTACCTCTCACATGTTATTTGTGTCTCTGCACAAATCGAACCTAAACGATTTCCATTTCAAGGTTGCATCAACAAAGACAGACATACGGAACCAAAGAGCTCACTTTATTTTCCTCCATTTGGGGTCCACTTTGAAAGCTTTACTGAAAAGCAGATATTGCTAAGGAAATATGGGAATGGAAATAATAACAGAAGTAATAACAGAATGAAAGCGATTAGCAGTTAAACAGATTTTAACCTAAAGTTTAGCTGTTTTAAGCATTTGAAACACTTTTTTTGCTTTAGCTGTTTTAATTATTTAAATAGTTTGATAGGGACAAGTCAAAGAAAAACATGAGCAGTTCTAACTTTATCTGGTTTAACCATTAGTTGGTATGAAATAAAAAAAAAGCTATATTTAACTTTTTTTAAAAGCAATTTAGACATTAGCTATTTTAACTGGTTTTATTTAAAGGGACTATTTGTAACTTTCAGAAATGCTTCTTAACAGCGACACCTGTGTAACACACAAGAGTAAAAGCTCTAGTGCAGTATAAGATCATTATCTGGTTTAATAAAAGGCAGCAGCAAACTGCTTTGTTTTAAAATAACTCAGAGTTGGAGCGGTCCTGCAGTTTTCTGGGAGTTTGTTCCAAATATTTGGTGCATAAAAACTGAACGCTACTTCTGCATGTTTAGTTCTGACTCTAGGGACACTAAGCAGACTTGATCCAGATGACCTAGCGTGGGTTTTCTCCGGGTACTCCAGCTTCCTCCCACAGTCTAAAGACACCAGGTTAGGTTCATTGTTGACTCTAAATTGGTGTGGATGTGAGTGTGAATGGTTGTCTGTCTCTACGTGTCAGCCCTGTGATAGTCTGGTGACCTGTCCAGGGTGTACCCGGCCTTCGACCAATGTCAGCTGGGATCGGCTCCCACCCCCGCGACCCCTAACGGGATAAGTGGTTGCAGATGATGGATGGAACTATATAAACAATTTGACAGCAGAGCAGAGTCAAAGACATTATCTGTGTCTAAATTCTTCATTCTTGTAGTAGGTGAAAGGTATGTAACATGAACAGATATAGTGTATAATGGGCAGCACATGATCTCTACATGATCAATACTGCAATCACTTTGCACCTTGTCCTCATTGAAACAATTTTCTCGGGGGGGACTGTCAGTGACATATGGACAATAAAGGGGGACAAGTGGCTGTACATGTTGGTAAATTCTAATTGCAATGGGCTCCAATGGCAAAAAATAGAACAAAAGAGCTGAAACAGAATTTTGTATTTGAAGTTAGATGCACATACTACAATTATGCATAGAATGGCCTATAAAATACGAGACAAAACAGCAGTCGTCCTGACTAATAGTTTATAATATTCTTGCACACACTTTCCGTAATGGACTCAGTGAACTGAAAAGCAAACAACATGACCCTGCTTGTTCAATTGCTATTTTCTATCCCCCCTGATATTTCCTCCTGACCATACGTTCTCCGAAGCTATCTTTAATGGGGAGCATGTGAGTGTGCTGTGCGAGCCCCCCTGAGGGGTACAACAAACTAGCAGCCCTCTGACCTCCAGTTAGAATGAGGACTCTCCATCTCTGGACAACTTGCCCTCCGCTCTCTGCTGTCACTTAAACGCCTAATGGCTCCCATTCTCTCCATGCAAGAAAATTAGGGGGGCCTAATACAACAAAGTGGCCTAGCTTTTGGTGTTTTGGGGATAACAGATTGTTTCCAACGCAGTGGAAGAGGGGGCGCGCTCATTGTGAGGATGCCTCATCAATCATCATTTAACGGCCTTTAAATGGGTGTGCGCCTCCCTAAGGGATTTTAGGATTGAACTGCCAACGATATAAAGGGCAAGCCTACTGTATGTTTTCCAGCCTAAGCAGTTTCTAAAGTAACTCTTTGCTCAACTCACCCTCAGCATTTAGATGGGGTCTACCGACGGCGTGCATAAATGTTTCAGGAAACTGCCGTACAAATACTAAATACATACAGTAAACAGGCCATAGTTCAGTGTAAATGGTAGTTCCTTAAATCACAATTTTCCTGCTGACAAATGACAGACACTCGTCTATAAGAGCCAGCACTAGGCCACTGTATAAATACAAGGGGGAATTCTGGTGTTAAGGAGGGAAGTGAAGAGGACTATTGATGCCCTCTTCATCAAACAACTATTATATGTAATTTCTGCAATCTCCAGCCTCCGCACCAAACATTTAAGCACAATCAGAACTACAGTACACCAATCAACTCAGGCCCTTTTACAGCTGATTGCCGGACTCAAAATAGGCATCCACTCCAAAATTACATACACTGCATATTTTTGCTTGGATACAACAAAATGGTGGGTACACAGTTAAACACGGACACATTTTTCTTTACAGGACTAGTTTGACATTTTTGGGAAATAAGCTTATTCGTCTTCTTGTCAAGAGTTAGATGAGAAGACCGATACCACTCTAGTATCTGTATGTTAAATGCAAAGCTACGGCAAAGAACATACTGTATATTGCCAAGAAATGAAAGTCAAGTGTTTACTTACTTACTTATTTATTTATCAAACTATTTTGCCTTGCCGCTTCCAAGAGGAGCATAAAGTGAGCGATGGACATAAATGGAAGTGCATCCATAAATCATGATCTTTTAACACATTTGTAATTTACACATTGGCTACACGATGTAAAGCCACTTGTCTCTGGTCAAGTATTAGTTAAATTAGAGCACTTTGAGGGACAGATTCCTGCATTTGAGTCGTTTTCTGCACGGAACAGGCTCAGTTGACCTTGTACTCGCCCTTGAACCATAAAAAGGTACTTCAGTATGGTCAAATTTGTTTAATGGCCTGTGGTGCTATTTTCCTCTCACCCTTGATAGACCCATTTTCCAATAATTAATTCTAGGTTTGTTTTGCATTTAACATTGGCAAAAACGTTGAAAGAAAACAGGCCAAGGCTTATGCACATTATCCAGTAATCTTCCTTTTTGACAGGATAATGCCAGATTTAGGAAGTCTGGGTCTATCCAACCTCTTAGAGGAAAAGCCAGAAAAGCAGCGATTTCCAACAAGATCCTTGTTAAGTGACAGCTTGATGCGCGCCTCTGAATACAAAAGTGACGAAAACAATTAAAAAAGCATCCAGTGCGTTTCACTCCCAACATTGTCATTCATGTGCTGCATTTCATTGCTCTCTTAAAGACGCCTTCTCAAACTTGTCAAACTGAAGTCACTTTTTTTTTGAAAGAGAAAACATTTTTCCTACTTCAATTTGTATTGCCACCAGCAATTTTATAGTAGAATGAGCTCTTTTGTGAACCTAAAAAGCAATCATCATTTCTTATTTTTGAAATTCTTGGCAGTCTCCACACCCTTCTCATGTGGATTGAAGACGAGGGGCTGTGATCAGGCATTGTCAGGCACATGTTGGCAGTTGTATAGGATTTTTTTTTCTTTTTTAAAGGGGATTAAAATGATCCATTCTCAAGCATACATTGGGAGGATGAAATATCCAACGTTTATTCACAGGAGATGATGAATGGCTCCTGTGATGGTCTCCTGTGTCAATCAGTCAGGCTGGCTCATTAGGTCAGCAGATTCGGAGCCACAGGGGAATGGTTATTCAAATCCCTAAAAATATGCAGAGACAGTGAAAACACCTTGGCCATGAATAACAATAGCCTCATGCCGCATGAGCTTCCTGTGAGGAATACAGCCGCCGAGATACGCAGAGTATTACAGACGCTGCTGAGGAGGGGCTTTTGTAAATAAGAAGACATCATACATATTAAAATGATGGGTATAAGAACAAAAACCTGACATCAGACATGTCAGTTGTGTGTAAATGCAGTACATAAACACACACATATGTATCCCCTGAGAAAAAAAATCATAAACCCCAAGGTTGCGTCAGAAATTCCATACTATCATGCTATCTAGTATGCTAGTATCTAGTATGTGAGATTTTTTAGTTGTCCGAAACCTTAGTATGAAACCAATAGTATGCAAATTGCATACTTTTTCCAGTGAAATATTACAGTATGCAATGCTGGACACTACAGCGGCATAAATATCACACAATGTGACGCGGTAGTGACGACAACGTTCATAACAGACATTGACGGACAGCTCTGTAACATCGATAACGCTTCAATTTAGTATAAGATTTCACTTTGATTCGTTTTTTAAATTAGTTCGGACTTTGATTCTCACAAGCAGTTGTTTTGGGTCACATGAGGTTGGCACGGGTTATCATGGTTACACATCTCTGATCAGCAAAGGAGGCTCTCAGGAATTAGGCAATAGAACTACTTAGTTAGGTTTAGGAAAAGATCCCAGTTTGGGTTAAAATAACTCCAGAAGTGGCGTAACTTAAGTACGGAAGTTGCGTGACAAATAAATCAACGTTGAATTCTGGCTTCACACGGGATCCAGGGTTTTTTGACCCACCCCGACCTCCTGTCTACGCGCCATTTGTGGCTTTTTATACTTCCTGGTTCACAATTACATGGATTACATACAAATTGATTTTGTGGGATATATACGACTTACAGTGCATTCATTTTTTGTAGGTAAAGCTATGGATGGTGTATGAGAACAGCCTGCATACAGGCATTCAAATTCTACGTTTGTATTAAGTCTAGTACATGTTTATACTGAACATTAACAGGCTTGATGTATGAAATCTGTTTAAGTCATTGCTGTGTGGAACTTCAACATCTCTCTGCAGTTCGTCCTTCCTCCACAGCCAGCATCACCCGTATGTCTGTGTGTCCTTGCCATTCGGTTAGCACAAAAGCTACATAACAAGGTAATGTCTCACAGCCATCTAAACAGTGGGAGCTGGTCTCCAGCTGGTTTCCTCTGTCTTCAGAGTGAGCCAGGCCTCGAGCTCTGCCTGTAGAAAGTGTGTGTCCTTCACTGATCTCTCTATCTCTTTCATTCTCGAACACATTCCCTCTCTTCATCTCGCTTACACTTTCTTTCACCCGCTGCATTTCTCGTTTTCGGCCTCTCTCCCTGCTTGGTGCCGGCCCTCCCTCCCTCCTCAGCAGATATCTGGGTTGCATTCAGGAATCAGCCAGCCACAGTGAGCACCAGGAGGGGAAGGCGAGGGGAGGGGAGAGACCGTAAACTCTGACTATGTGCCAGCACTGTTATTTTCTTCATCACAGAACCCGCCTTGACACAAATAATGGAATGCACTGGCAGTCTTTCAGAAAGACAGCGAGGGGAAAGTGGGCCACAGCCAACCCTAGGCTATGCAAATCCGTCTGAGTTTAGAAATCTAATGATCAGACCGAACCCAAGCGCTTTCCATCCTCTCTTTTTTTCCAATCTGACTTTTTTTTTTTCCTCATTTCCTCTCTCTATTCCTCATTCCTATTCGCCATTTTTTTCCTCCCAGCTCTGTTACTGGCGCTGCCATCTGGTGCCGGTGCCCAAGAGATGGACTCGGCTCTGGTT
>CAKALG010046009.1:9062-19797 GCA_916700815.1 Helicolenus hilgendorfi
CATAAACACACAGATGCTGGGGCACTGTTATCAGTCGCATGCTATCAGTCTATCCATCATGATTAAGTGAACAGACTATAAATATTAAGATATAAATAGTAGTAATGTAGCTCTCACCCAGGATTAGTCAGCCAACACTCTCACACACACACAGAGAGACAAAATCTATAAATCTCTCCCCACAGATCAGACACTAAAAGAGTGATAATGATAAACCAGCAAGCAACTGCATAACAAATCAAAAGTGACTCACAAATTTGCATTGATGTGAGAAGAACTCAGTGACAAAAAGCAAGTTCACAAATGTTCTCCAAGTCTTCGCCTACTGGCCAAATCCACAGAGAACAGACACTAAAGAACCTAACAAGCTGGTGACCGTTAAAAGGCCTCCCTTACACATCCCACTCTATAAATTCTTGAATAACAATCCAAAACATAAAGTCGAAATATGTTCGCGTCACTCCTGTGAGGGAGTGAGAGTAGAACAAATTGATTTGTCTGCATGTTAATCATTATATTTTTGTGATTTTTAACATTAAAAGTAATGCTTTAACATTTAGATCCTAGGCTCTAATCTGAACCCAGAAGTCCGAAATTTATTTGTCAGGCCTGTGAAATCCCTTCTGGGCTGTGGTCGAGTTGCAGACCTCTAGTCTGAACTGCAGTATATGTGCATCCGAAATGAACACCCTCAGAGCACCAAATGCAAGTGGATTTTCCACTTGGCGAGTAAATCTCGGAAGGCTATCTGCCACACTGGAGGGTAAATGTTTATACCAAAATAGTCATGTAATAAAAAAAACTATGCTCAGAGTCTCCACCGTGTTTTGGTGTAATCTACGGGTGTCTGTGTAGGAGTTTGACACACACAAACACACACACACACACACATCCACACACTACCGATATGTGTTTTTAGGGACATCTAAACAGTGAGGCGAAACTGACCATCTCGACCATAGTTTCCAATTTTTGCGGCACTATTTACCGTATGGGACGACAGCTACTTAAAATACACTTTTATGTTTGATCCTTAAATACATTTAATAGCAAATACTTCAGTGGAATTTTGAGGTCAAGACTTTTTGTATTGCATTATTGAATCGATTAACCGTAATATATTTAATAATTTTGCTTCAAATTTTCTTTAGGTTTGTATTCAACATAATGCCTTATTATGTCAATGAAATGTACTGAATCAAATGCACACAAAAAGGTCATTTATTATTTTGCCCACAAAAAAATAATATGCTTGGCCGGTGGATTTTTTTTCATTTACCAGTCCCTTTGACCGGTGAGTCAAAAAGTTAATTTTGGACACTGCATGCATCTCAGTGTATGCTCACACACACTGTAGTGTGCAATTATCACATAGTGATTATATGGCATAAATGGCGTTCATCTCATCACACCAACGGTTTCTTATCATCATCATGACTAACAAACTGTAAACTTCTGTGACGGTCTTGTAAGGGCTTTGTCTTTATAGCTGTTCATGCCATCATCTTAATTCTGCTCTACTTACTAACACTCTTACAATGCATATCATATGCATGTAAAATTCTTGCTTACGTTGCCAATGGCAGAAATGTAGCAGGCAATTCTGCTTTCCATAGCCCAAGGGGTGTTTAGCCTGCTGATTAGCATCTTCGTGATGCTGTCTGTGGTCTTCGGTTTTACACGAATGGGTGAACGTAGTGACCATGTAAAAAGGTGCCTGGCGTGCACTCAGTCATACAAACAAGCTAATACATGTCAAGAGTACGAAAACAACAGAGCTTATCTAATTAGCTGTGCAACAGAGCAGCAGCTCAATAAATGCCTTCTGTTAGACTGGACAGCAGTTACAGCCAAAAACCTAATGGTTCATTGAGAATGAGTGATTATTGGACCTTGAGTCTTTGACAGTTGGGACTCGTTGAACCTTTATTGCGGAGGCATCTTAGAAACACAAAGAGCAGAACATGAGAGCTACCATAACTGACCACATTAAAGATCCACTCCAGCCTCCAAAGGTTTCATTTTACAAGATAATTGTTAGGTTGCTAACGCAACATTGTGCCATGCACGGCGTGACTTAAAAGGGAAAAATGTTTATGCTGATGCCATCTCTTACACAGTGAATCGACAGTGCTTTGATGCTGTTGTGGTTTCCAACCCTGATTATCTGGACATGTATAATGTTTTATAAAAAATAGGACATTGGCATGACTTGAGATATGGAATATAATCACATTCATTTCTATTTTTTCTTTATGTTGGCTTCTCAGATATTATTCCTGTAAAACATCACTCTCATCCATGACCTTTTTCATCCGTCCATCTTCTGCTCAGACCTTTATCTTAGGGCTAACAGGCACTGATAACACATTAGGGACCAAAGTCAGTGATTTCCAATGGCTCCTCAGTCATCGAGCTCCAGCCTTCTCTGCTTTTGCATGCAGCAGCATGTGTTTACCATCCTCTATGTGAAACCCATGAAGTGATTTTTATGATAATTGGGTGTATGGTTAACCAAGCCTTGCAGTAGAGTTTGAAGGGGTTCTCCGGTTCTTATGGTTTACACCAGACATGGGGAATGTGACATCCTGGTTTTAGTACTCCTCCAGACCTTGGTGGAAGGGCAATTTTCTCCTTACAACAACAACTCCTGGGTTATAACAACAGTTGGAAGCGAGCACAACCTGTGGGATGTCATCGAACCTGTTGCAATAGATTGGGACTGCGGGTAGTGGGAGTAGTATACTGAAGAATCTGACAGCTTGACAGCTACTTTAGCACAGAAAAAAATGGAGTCAACTTTTCTTTTTATTTGATGTATTTTCACAGTAGACTTCCATGATCTGCTCTATGAGATATATACCCTTTCTCATGATAGATGGTATTTTCAACCTGAGGTAGGGTTTTTAGTATTTAACCGTTAACTGATATTAATAATTTTAACAGATTAAACGGTTAAAATAAATATTTTTAAAAATTGCTAAAAAGCCTTAACAACCCATCTTAACTGAGCCTCAGCTGGTGTTGCGGAAGATTGGCCTGGAGGAGTTGTAGCATTTGTTCACCGACAAATAAACTGTTCACACTCTGCTACAGCTACGTTCACAGTTATAACGTAACGCCACCACACACACATGGTCTGTCGGACACTCGCTAACATTACGGCACACTGACAGACCGTATGAGTGTGACCACGGTGGGCATGAAGACACCAGCAATTCTACAGCTGCTAACGCAGCACAAACACACACATGGTCTGTCGGGGACTCGCTATCGTTACGCCGGGCAGACAGACAGCTAATCTCGGAGGTGTGTGGTGGAGACTTACTGGGACAATACACGCAATGTCACGTCATGGCAGCTATATTAACTCTCCCGGTCGGGTGAACTGGGGACTCGGTTGTTTGTTTTGCTCATACACTGTAGCTGGAGATAAATGATGGATTTAACCTGTTTGTGCATTGGCTTTTCGTTGCAGCTGGGCGGCTTGTTGGGTACTAAAAACAGCACCTCTGAATGCAACGCACTAATCTTGTTGGATAACGGTTAATAATCAGTTAACGAGGGTTGTTTATCGGTTAAAAAAAATACAAAATTAGCATCCTCAAGCTATGAGCAGCGGTGAGTTAAGGCATGGATATGTTTAAAAGATGATGAGAAATAATAGTCCCCAAAGAAAACTATTAATGTAATCTTGTTCAGATGTTATTTTATCACTGGAGGGTCAATGAATTATCTACAGTTTGTTACATTTCAACGGCTCAATCAATAATTCTAGAACTATAGACATTCACAGATAAAGATGTACATTATTCACTAATGTGCATCAGACTAACCATGCATGACCACTTTGAAAGGAGGAACTGGTAGTTTCCTAGAGGATGAGTATCACATATGCTATCACTATATGAGCCAATACACTAAGTCATCACTTCGTCCTCAAATAAAAGTGTTAATCAGACTGGAGGAATATGCAGGATACTGTGCAGGGGAGGTTGCGTGGCAGAGGTGACAGAAGGCTTCCTCTCTGACAAGGCCTTTCCATAATCTCTTGGCAGTGATCGGGCAGCTTGGCTGTGGGCATAGTATAGCTCCAGGCTACTTCTCTGTACTCCTGCAGTTTTGCATTCCATAAATAACAAGGGGCAGACGGAGGCAAAGACAATGAGCAAGTGAGGACAATGTGGCAAGGAGGCAGAGAGCCTGAATAAGAAACAGACAGTTGGTTGTCCTGAAGACAAAAAGAGCCAAACGGTGATTTGTTGTTCAGAACAGAGACAGATTGGGGATGAATAGTAGCATGACATTGGGAGAACAAAAAAGGAAAACACTGCAGTAGAGAGATAAGGCTCCCCGTATAAAGGTATGGGGGGAATTCGACAAGATGCTATTTCTCACCCTGAAATAGGGTCTAAGCAAATTTACTCGCATCATTCTTGCCTATTTATGTGGTTACTGTGCAGGGGATGACTAAAAAATACTGAAAAGTAGCAACATTTCTAAGCACTGAACAATACGCCTTATTAAATTATAGAAAAATTATTTAGCAAGTCTAAGAATGACAATAAGGTGCATAATAGAAGTCAAAGGATGTCTAGTATACTGTAAGTACTGTTCCTATCATAATGTGAAGTGTGGACTACTCAGTTAGAATTCTTATATATGTAAATGGTTACTGTCCCACCAGGGTAATGTATGTTTAACTAAGTTGCACTCAGTGCTGTAGGACATTTTACTGTGCTAATGTTTAGCAATTTATATACTCTGTTGACATTTAAATTATAAATGAGTGTGCTGGTAAAGTAAAACTGAAAACAAGCAGTAATGTAGCAGTTAGATGAGAGCAAAATAGATGTGTACACCATAAGTGAGCAATAAAAGAACCACTTTTTGTACTTACTGTATATATTCATATCTAAGTGTCTTCTATCCCAGAAGCTGGCTTATAGCAGGTTGTCTTCATATGTTTGCATTTGGTGTTGAGAGGTTTTAGCTTTAAATTCATTATTATTTCACTTATATACAATGTTGATGTGGTCCTCATCAAAGGGGCACTCATTGGCCACTTTATATCCTAGTTTCTCCACATCAACAACCAAATCTCTGAATCCACCAAGGGCACTATGTTCATTATCTAAATAACGGTCACTCTTACGAGCAGGACGGAACGGTACCACAGGGAACCATGAGGGGGAGGGCAAGCTGCAGAGTTTGCATGGTGGAATGGACCCATTTGGATGACATGTTTTATTCATTCAAATATATACACAGGGAGCATTAAGGGCATGCATGCATAGCACTGCTACCTCTACACAGCTAACACAAGGACATTGCTAGTTTTGTTTGGGTCAGTGAACAAACTGGGGCTGAGTATGATAGCTAAAGCAGGCACGCATGTGACACAAGGTTTGCTGTGCATGCAAAATGGCATTCAACCTGCTAGACTAATAAAACAGTTTGGATATTTTTCAATGCAATATTCTTGTTTTGAGAAAACGAACAGAGTGATCAAGGTGGCACTTTTCTTTAATAGATTTGAGGTTTTGTGACATATCGGATTATATTTTATAAAAAAGGGTAATATCAAAGCAAGTCTAATGTCCACAATGCAGCAGTAGATTGGATTTCGATTACTGGTTTGTAATTTTTAGCAACCTTGCTGCTCAGTAATTGGAGGAAGTATTGGAAGACTCTATTCTGTTATGCAGTAGTGACATTTTAAAATGTCTCCTGTAAGGCAGGAAAGTAATATCACTGCGCACACAAGGTACAGTGTGTGATGATACTGAACTTGGAAAGCCCTGCACACTAGCAGTAATTAAAGGAAGGTTGACAGACAGAGAATGTAGCTGATCATCTATGAATATTGTACCAAAGACGCATTTGTCGAAAGGTTTAATTATATAAGAGTTTGAAAAAAGATGAATTTTGTTTTCAGGCATTTGGTAGCTTACTGTAATATACGGCTATGGTCTTGAGTAGCTAAGGACTTGCAACAGCATTGACAGGTGATGATAATAAAGTCACACATTAATGAATCTAGCTTGAACAAGTATCTTACAGAACCAGCCGAAGAGGTCATATAGTACAGAACGCTGTCATTGTCTTTGTGGCTTGTTAAAAAGGTCTGCCATTGTTTGGTGAATTACTAGATTTAAAATAATAATCATGGTATGTGAGGGAATACGTAACACCCTCTCCCAAGTTTTGAGGAAGGCATTTATGAATAAAGCATGCTTGTTCAGCAGCATTAACCACACTGCCCTTCTAACTTTAAAAGCTCTGTGCTCTCATTATCCATGCTATGTCACTCATTAACATCTCATTGGCTCTCTGGTCACATCCTACGGATTGGATCCAATAGAAACCAAAGTTTGTATTATGTGTTGTGCTTGTTGACAGCTGTGGCCGGAGGCATTATGTTTCCGGGCCATCCTTCCGTTCGTCCGTCCGTCTGTCCGTCTGTTCGTACCATTTTCCTGAATGCGATATCTCAGGAATGACTACAGGAGATTTCTTGAAATTCGGCCCAAACGTCAACGGTGCACTCAAGGATGAACTGATTAGATTATGCTGCTCATAGATCAAAGATCAAGGTCACTGTGACCTCACGTTCATCCCATTCCCATGAACGCGATGTCTCAGGAAAACCTTAAGGGAATCTCATCAAATTTGGCACGAATGTCCACTTGGACTCGAGGATGAACTGATTAGATGTTAGAGGTCACAGGTCAAGGTCACTGTGACCTGACAAAACATGTTTTTGACCATAACTCAATAATGCTAATTATGTCAATGTCACACTGGTCTTATAGGATAAAATAATGAAGTGATGACATTTTGGACAGACATGGATGTAAACTGCCACTTGACTGGTTGGCGGTAATTCTAGTTCACATGAAACATTATTTCCGGTATAATGGCTTATTAGTTCTTCAAATGCAAATAAAAAGTTTGATTCCCACAATGGTAGTTCTTATATTGAAACTATCTATTCACTCTGGTACGTGTATCATATGTGCTGGACAGCTAATGATTCTGGCATGGTCAGGGTCAGTGGATAGCTTCTTAAAGACACACTCGCTTGCCTGGCCATGCCCCACAGATTACCCATAAAACACCTGTGTTGGTGTGGTATTATTGATTGTTTGATTCTCACTTTAGTCAGGGTGCAGAGTGTGACAGTCCATGTGGTGACCTACATGTGTGGGTTACGTTGAGCACACTTGCTGTCTGTCTGTGGGATTGGGTTGCTGCTCCCTTTATTTCTTGATCTCGTAAGCCTTCTAGTAGTGGGATTCTAGTCATCCTCTAGGTCTGCTGTTTACGATTGGTTGTCTTTAGATCTGCTCTACTACAACAGCCAATGGCTTCCTCAAATTTTTGCACAAAAAAGGCAGACCAATCAGAACGCTAAGGTTCAGGGACAGCAATCACAGAATGCTGATGAGTGATGATTACTTTTCAAATTGTCTTTTCCTGAGAACCACAATCCCTTCGTTGGACCTGGACATGGTCTTGTGTGCACTGTAGCATCATCCATTTGAGCCCCTTGGGTCAAAGGGTCTACTGGCTCATTCAAATATGCCCTTTTCACAGCAGCCATTTTGACATGTAATTGCTGGGTAAACAAAGGTGTAATTGATAAAATTAATTATGGCCTTGTTTTATTTAGTGTCACAGCCATTCCAGTGAGCCAGCATGCACAATACCATGACCCTGGCCCACCTAAATGGAACAGGGCCATAACTAACATTATTAATTACATCTGTGTTTACCCTGCAAAGACATGTCAAAGTGGCTGCATTGAAAAGGACCTATTGGCTTGTCCTTGAAACAGGATTTCTACCAGATGTCACCTCTTTAGGTGAGCTTCAGTCACTTTACTGTCACTTTATAGTGACCGATGATTCCCACATGAAGGGGTGGGTGTAGTACACTTCTTTATCTCTGGATTTCTTCCAAAAGTCTTGTCTGAGTTTTACTTATCCCAGTGATCTGAGCTACAGTCACTCTTTCTTTCCTGAGGGCCCTGTGCATTCAACACACTCAGTTGTCCATCTTTTTAAGATCTCTTGCCCCAAAATCATTTGGTCAGGGCCTTGTCAAACCAAGGGCTGTCCATATCATAGGCTTTATGATGAGGAATCTCTCTTGCTGATATGGGGGGGGCAACCACATGGTCATCTCAGTCCACATTTTATCTTTCAACAGTCTCTTTTTAAATGAGCGAGTGCTGGTGTTGACAATACCTTCCGAGCCAATAGCTCCAGCAATGATTTGCAGAGGCATTTTATTTGTCTCCAGTAATTAGTTTGGCATCTTGTGGTCTGGCCTGATCATCCCTTTGATTTCACAGGTGTGGCCTTCACATCTAGTGGGGTTTTCACCTGTTCTTGACTTGCACAAGCAAGCAGGTGCACGTGGGTTAGGCGATACATTCCTGCCAATGGTTTTCCAATGATTTACATGTGGCTGTAATTGACCAAGAACTGCAGCAATACGTTAACAAAGGCAGGGAAGAGGACTTCTTGTTAGTAAACATGAATGTAAACTTAAAAAACACTATATACTAATATTAAAATACTTTAAAAAATCAGCTTTGCATATGTTTTATGAGGACGGAAATGCATCAAATACATTTGTTAAGACATCTCCACAGGGCACCTTTCAGCTGTCCCTTTGCCTCTCTTTTTGCCTTTGTGTCTTGGAAAACCTTCCCCTGTTTGTGCATTTGCAAATAGTTGATTGACTCTGACCATTCCACAATGAAATTTGATAAGACATTGTATAACAGAAAAGGGAAAAAAAATCACTGCATTTTCTCATTAAGGCTTTAAGAGAATTTATTATCCAATCAGCAGCATACAACTGTCTCTAAGGCACTGCTTAACATCCTGTGTACTTGCGTGGGATCAAAAAATGGAGGCTAATTTTATGAATTCTGGCACACTGCAGCTCAAGATTCTGTCAGAAATAAACCGAGACGCTCATAATTAGAAGAAAAAGGTGAAAAGGGGAAACCAGTAGTCACTTGCTGCCACAAACATGTTTCTCTCTGTACCGTGTTTTTGAAAATGCTACTTCATGGCAGCAGTGGGAAAGAAACACTCACACTGGAGTGCTCGCACTATACCACATTACCAGGAACAACAGCTATAGTGGCTGCTTTAGCATCAGTTCCAGGCTGTGTTTGCAACCTCAAAACAAGTGCATGCACATTCAAAGTGTGATCTCTTATTTACAGTTTTCCAGCAGCTCTCTAGCACACAACCCAGTTATATAAGTACCCACAGCATTGCCACTCGTGTCAAACAAAATTGATGACAACTCCTGAAAAGTGCAATACAACATTGTAATTATGTTCAACTTCTGTAAATGAATCTAATGAGACGGTGCAAGCCAAAATGTGATTATTTTCTGTGTCTTCCCTCTACTGTGAGCATACATAAAGGTATATTACATTCTTATCATTAATTACTGTTATGGAAAATACAGTTGGCTGGCATTTTTCAAAGCAATTCCCCTGCCAAATCTAAAAGACATCTCATGCTGAACAGGGCAAAAAACGAAAACCTCCATGGGAAATAGTCATCAGACCCAAGGTTATGTTTTCACATAAGTCAACATACTAGATGGTTAAACTATAAGTGCTCTGTGTAATTAAAATATATTTGAAATTGAATTATGACTCTGAGGTTAAAGTGAGGACTCTCAGCTTTAATATGAGGGCGCGTACACCCACGTCAGGTGAACAGTGCAGGAATTGTAGCCCTTTTTATACATAGCACCTGGACATCGGGGAACCAAACATAAATGCAGAAGTCCTTAACAATCAATGACTGCCTGAAGCCTACAAACCATAGGCATCAGCAGATTCTTGATATCTTACCTGGTGATATTTTACTCGGCCTGTACTGCAGACATCCTCACGTCTTGCTTTTTTTTCAGGGGGTTCTTTGACAGTATATTGTGGCAGTATGGGATCATTGTCCTGCTGCATTGTAAAGTGTCTTTGTGGATATCAGTTCATGGCTGTGACTGAACTGTGAAAGGTTTTGTGAGGGTGAGTTCTGAAGAAATATTCCCTAAACTGTCCTGGGCACCTTTTAAAAGGGAGCATATTCCCAGAATTTAGAGCACATTGTCTTGGCTAGTATGTGCTATGGCTGCTATATGATGTGCCTCTGCAAATCATGGCTCGAAAGACAACACAGCTTGGTGTTCAAAGTCCCGTCTTTGCCGATACGCTGGAAATGCGTGAGAGTCAATTTGAGCAATGCACTTAAAAACAAACCATCTCGTTATGAATAAAAATGACACCTCTATGGTTAAGCTAAGTTTAACACTTTTCAAGAGCTTCGAGTTATGAGCAATTACTGTATAACGGTGTTACCTTTTATTCTCAGAAGGAACACAGTTAAAGTGTTGAATTATCTGAGAATAGTGAGGGTGGTTCCAAGAAACTGTGCCATTAAACTGTCCATCAACATCTTTTACCAGTGAACACCACTATTCTCATACTGTATTTATGTGATAAATCTCCTCGGCAAATGCTTATATAGCTACTAGGGATGTCACGGTAAGGACATTTTCAGCGTAACAGTTGTTACCGATTACACTAGGCATTTTACAAGAAAAGATGACGCTCAATATTTGTAGAGCGCTTATTTTGATCTTTAACGTTGGATCGATGTGTCTGGCCTCTCCGGTTGAGTTTTTGCAGCGGTGCCGC
>CAKALG010046011.1:0-21253 GCA_916700815.1 Helicolenus hilgendorfi
AAATCCTAAAACCAAACATGACAACTGTCAGCAGTGTCTAAAACACAACAAAGACAGACAGGAGGAGGATGAGGGATAAGTGGAGCTGGAAAGTTGAAAGACTTTTACATTCTGACGACGAGGCAGTATTGCAGCTTTAATCTTGCAGAAGATGCACTGACTGCACCCACATTTTCTCCCCAAAACCAGAAATTAAGAAGCTCCGATCACAGACGATGCAACGCTGGTACAGTATCAAACAGTCAGCCTTGTAAGTCTTTTCTACATGTATCCTGTTTTATTATTTAGATGATTATTGTGGTGAATACCTCTCTAGGCTTTCAGATTAAACTGCTGAAATTCTACTCATGCTTTCTTCTCTCTTTGTCCGCATGACTTTGGTTGTTGAGACAGAAGAAGAGTTCATCACAGTGGGCAACATGGGAGTCTGAAACTGAAGACAATACGGAAGTGCCTTAAGCTTCCATTCTTTCTAATAGCCAGCCGGGGGCGACTCCTCTGGTTGCAAAAAGTAGTCTAATCGTATATTAGTCTATGAGAAAATGACTCACTTCTCACTTGATTTATTACCTCAGTAAACATTGTAAACATGAGTTTATGGCCTCAATCGCTAGTTTCAAGTGTTCTTCATTACAACATGATGTTCATTTAGTAAATTATGGTCCCATTCAGAGTAAAATAGACCATAAAGCAGGGGATGCTTTAAGGCGTGGCTACCTTGTGATTGACAGGTCGCTATCACAGCATTGTCCGGTCTGGACGTTCGGTTGTACTTAGCTCCACCCTCTTGTATCACTTCTGGTTACAAAAAAACAAGATGCCAATGCCCAAAAATCAAGATGGTGACTCCATAAAAGCCAAGATGGTGACACCCAAAAACCAAGATGGTGACGCCCAAAAACCCAAGAAGGCGACAGCCAAAATGCCCAACTCTAGTATTAAAAATGGCAGCTCACAAACCAGTGGGTGACGTCATGGTGACTATGTCCACTTCTTATATCCTTTCTATTGTTCAACAGGAGTAAAATGCAAGACAGTGACTTATTAGCACTTTCTCTGAGTACTTTTTAAAGAACTACAATTCAGGGGACAATAATTCAGGCTTTTTAACATAAGGTTACTTAATGCATGTACATACATTACAAGAGCGTCAGAGATATGATATATAACACATTTCCTAATTTTTAAAAGAAACTACAATTCAGTTTACAGGTCGATTAATCACTAAAATGCTTCCCTCGCACTGCCAAATCCCTGCACTAAAATACATCACTTTTTTATTTTGACATTTTTAAACTTGATTCATTGACTATTCACACATTCATTTTGAGATACTTTTCAAAAATCTACAGAAAAATGCTTTTTCACCAAAGCCTGGGGGGCCATGTATTATTTATTGGAGCAGATATTTTAAATATGCATAGAGTGGATTATGTGCAGCAGCATGTGTTCTATGGTAGAGTTTACACCAAAGAACAAGTCATGCTATAGCAACACAGATTTCTGGCTGAGCAATGTCGCACACCACTTCAAAAATCTCCATGCAGAGCTCATGTATTTTACATTGTGAGCCTTTTCAATTAAAACACACCCAGTGGAGTCACATGTTACCTCTTGTATGTTCATGACTGGTAAGAAAAGAGACGTTATTCATGGAAAAATCATGTCTGTCGTCTGATCTCTGATCTCTGCTCCGCTCCTGATCTGTGTAATTTTCGATTTTAATCTGTACCATGAATAATATTATAGTCGTGGAGGAGCGTGTGTAATCTGTCAGCAATAAACACATTTTAAGTGACTTGTGTCACATGTGAGGCTGAAAATCCCTGTGCTTCATTTATAAATGAGTCTGTGAGATATTTACATAATTTCCACTTTCCCAAAAACAATTTGGCTAATAAATCATTTCTTCAATTTAAAAAACAGTCTAATCATAAACCTGTATTGTGAAATCATGAATTTATAAACAGAATATAAATAAATGCAGATAAACAAAACACATTGTGCAGGTAGAAAATGGCTCATGTGGGTTCGGCGTGGGTGTGAAATGTGGATGTAATTAAGGTAATTGGCATGCACCCCCGCTCTGTGGAGAGCCTCTCTCTGTAGGAGCCTGAGGGTGGAGCTGATGCTTATCATGAAGATTCAGCTCACCTGTGCTGATTACACAGAACAATATATAAGATTGTGGCCATCAGCCTGTCTCTGTTTGTCTCCTGATTTACATGCTTTTTGTTTGGCTGTGTTTGGGCTGTCTTTTGTTTATTTTCTCCTAGTTAAGGAAAATACGCCTATGCTAGATTTCAAGTCATTAATGGCCTCTGCTCTTTGGCAAACCTTGGGCTCACACAATGTGTTGGATTTAAAAATTTGGCTGCATTAAAACCATATGAGCAGATTCTAACAGACAGTCAATGTCACCATATTTAGATCATAAAGAATGGTTAAATAAAATTCCCCTTTTTAAGACTGCTAAGAAGAAGAAAAAAAAAAACAAAGCTTATCACTAATGTAAAAAAAAAAAAAAATCATCTCTGAAGGCAACAAAAGTGAGGCTCATTTCAGATTTTCTGTTGCAAATGATTGCAGTGTTCTTTATCTTGCCATGGTTACATATACTAACTTGTTGCATTGCTTTGCATTGGGAATATTGTGGGCAGAGTTCATGGAAACAAGTCTTACCACAGATTGTCAAAAATGTAAAATCCATGCCTGCTCATTCACTGTGCAATACAGAGAAATTCCAGGCAAAGAGATGGAAGCCCTTAATTGAATCTCCACTCATGTAAGACTTGGCTCGGGGTGAGGTGCAGCAGGGGTGGTCCTGCTTTGCACCCACTCTTAATATACAGAGCCAGCAGAAACACACCGATGGAAGATGAAAAGCTCTCATTTTAGCTCAACCATCGACTAAATCTCTTGGTCGCACAATTTTTAATCTGCCATCTGTGTCCCTTATAGTATAAAAACATACTTTTAGCAGCAGCAAAAGCTTGTTTCAGCACAGTGAGATGCTCCCTGCTTGTAGGGACTAATCTAATGTTACACAAGTAAAGGATGAGTATATCCAACAGTGCTTCATAATACTAATATTGTCATTTGCTCTGCAGACTACTTTCAGCATCTCATTGATATGCACGTCCTTTGATTTCTCACCAGTGCGATGTGAAAATGCGGGATTGCGGAAAATCCACATTTGAATTTTCCGCATCGACAACCATGCACATCGTATCTGGTGTGAATTATCCACGTTGCCGTGTTCCATTTTCGTCAATGAGGCCCAATGACTTTGCTCCTAAATAGTGCATGTGTCCACTCCACACAACAAAAACCTGCCTGGGTTTTAGAATGTCTGAGGGCTAGTGTTTACTACAAAATGCATAAACTAATCCCAACCCCAAATGTGATGCTAACGCTAGATGTTGTGGCTAGCCCGTTCCGTAACCAACATATAACTTTAGCAAATGCATATCAGCTCCATTACCATCTTCATTGTATCCCAGCTGCTGAGAGATCTCAAGCCTTTATTTGTGTTTTTTGTACTTTATTGGGAGTTGAGAAGGGGACTGCCCAATTTTAGTCCGAAACACCAATAGTCTGAAAAATATCCGAAAAAAGCCCATTTGTCTGACAGTCAGTTACCCTGAAAGCAAACGCTCATTGTTCGGAAAATACACTCCCTCTGTGCAACAAACAGAAACACATGGCTAATTATTATGCAGAATGACGAGGATATTTTTTATGACATCCATTGGAAGAAAAGATTTTATTGGTCAAACATATATTTCTGTAGAAGGAAATCCGCTGAAAATGCGGTTCGTCCGAATATTTTTTTCCCAATGCAAGTTTATGGGAAAAAGTCTTTTTGGGCCAAATGGCATCACTTTATGGACACGGAAGTTGTAGTACCCCCTACGAAAACTTGCTTCAAAGCCTGGCACTCTACAAGGCCCAAAAGAGATCTGCACTCCCCTCCAACCCCAACCAGGCCTCTGGGTCATGGTTCAGTCTTGGGTCCCAGACCTCACTCCGTCATCGTCTACCATCTATTTTCAGCTCTCTCTGCTCTAACCTTGTTATGGCTGGCCTCAAATCTTTTCCTTCCTCATTCCCCAAGGCTGCAATAACTTCAGAACAGCAGAGTCACTCCTCATCTTAGGTGGGCCAAAAAGTCATCTCTTCAAGAAGTGCAACACCCAGCCTGTTCGCCCCCAAAAAGGCGGATGAATGACACGATCATGTGCAAGGCATTTAGTCTGTACCTGTACTGACTGCAATGTTGACGCTAGTGAGGTAGAATAAAAAGCGAGAAAGACCACTTAAAACAAACACCAGGCTTTTATTCTTTCATCTTTCATTCATCCTGAATGACTTGTTTTGCAGTGAAAGTATGGAGTTTATGTTCTAGACAGAAAGACTTTGCAGACCTTTTATCTATCTATTATAAAGCTATACAAAGTCCTAATGGTTGGAGATTTTAATCTTCATATTGATGACACTACATGTAATACTGCCTCTGAATTTCTCAATCTCATCGAGTCCTTCGATTTTAAACAATGTGTATCTGGCCCTTAATACACAGGTGGGCACACTGGACCTTGTTTTACACATGGTATAGATGTTGAACCTGTTGTCTCTAAGGATTTATGAGTCTGGGACCACAAATTGTTTTTTTTAACATTAGTCTCAGCCTTCTTGCCATATGAGACGGACCTGTTTCATAAACGTCCTATCATTTGTACGCTGATGACATCCAGTTGTATTTTTCCTTTAAACCTGATGAGCCTCATAAAATTTCTATACTGAATGACTGTTTACATGAAATTAGGAACTGGATGGCAAATCATTTTCTGCAGTTAAAGGCAGATAAAACTGAAGCCCTGATTCTTGCTCCCGATAACCTTCACTCGGTGTGAGAGTGAGTTTTGATGCTCACATTAGGACGCTAACTCGATCATGTTTCTTTCACCTAAGAAACATAGCCACACGTAGGCCTGTTGCATCAAGGAATTATATAGCAATGCTAATACATGCTTTTATCACATCCTTATCCTATCGTCAACTTTAAAATCAATTTTTAAGTAGTTAAACAACTTTTTCTTCTCACTGTAGCTAGCTTGCATACTGATCAGATAACAAACTCTGCTTGTTTTTCTGCACCTTAGTTTTTCTTCTTTCCTATTCTTGTCCTTTGACCTCGGGTGAATATGGACCAGTTCTTCAGGCCCCTAACTCCCCTACAGTATATTTTGAAAACTGCAATAAAAACCCCACAAGTTTTCTGATAAATTCATGAGGGTTACACGATGGTTAAAAGGAAACCTTACTGCTGACTCTTGCACCTTCTTATGGCGTGCATGTAATATGTATGATTACAGTGCTAACAGCATCTGCATCTTCCTCAGCGTCTTTATCCTTTTTTTCTGACTGGGCAATTTGTATTCATATATTTCTGCAGCTCTCTCCTTAATATCATGACTGATTAATTTCTGTGTTCCAGAGTTAAAGTGATCTGCATGACCCCGCATACCATGAAATATTTACATTTACATTTATAGCATTTGGCAGATGCTCTTATCCACAGCGACTTACACTGTATTGTAGTGCTGTGTCTTTCTGTACTGTAAGATAACTCCACTGGGAAATGCGACTGAAATGTAGCAGGAGTTATTCAGAAACGATAGCCAGATGGAAGGAATTTCTCTCACTCTAACTTGCATATAGCGTGCTTTGAAGTTAACATGCACACACACTTTAGACATAATTAGGTGCTTATTGTTCTGCTCACTGTTTGTTTATTAGAGATATAGTTTGACAACTTTTTTTTATTAAATTCCCAAAACGCAAACTTTGATTCAAACAGAGAGCGGACCTTTTAGTAGACCTACAACACTCATTAAGCACTATCAGCAAACTTTCTCCACTAACTTCTCTTTATACTCTTATAATCCTGTGTGTGTGGAATATATCACCAGAATAGATGTATTGTAGGGTTGTTATTAATGAAAATCCCTCCACTTTTCTGATCAGCTAATCAAACACTGCAATCTTTCTTGTTGTGCACAGTGTTTGCGTCAACCTATTCGGCAAACCTCCAGCTGCAGACCCTTCTGAACCATCACTCTTCCTGTCAAATATAAATTAAGCATAACACGTTTCAATTCCTCAGAGCCTTCATCCCTGTATTGTTTGTTTGTTTTACTCTATTTTTACATATAAAAGCACCCTAACAATTATTTCCCTTTTGTTCTGTTCCTCTCTTGTGTAATAGCCTGCTAGCTGCCGTCACAAACTGTCAATCTTATGGAGAAACATGATTAATTATCCCCCCTGTTAAAGCTGTATCCCACTTCCATACTAATTCTAACCAGGTTATGAGTATGTATTTCTATTCACAACGGAAAGAGACACATTTAAGCATACTCAAAAGTAGGGATGCATACTAAAAACTGCTTAATTGATTGCAGGATGACCGGAACCTGTCCAATACCTGTCAGTCCTATTAAAAGGGATACACCAATTCGACTTTTTCAGTCCCGATAGCGATACCTAGGCTTTGGGTACCGAGTACCGATCCGATACCAGCGTTTAATTAATAAAGCTGTATGCCTCACTGTGTGGAAGTGACTGGGATCATTCTTTTGTGTAAGGCAACATCAGGCTTGATTTAAATATTGCTTTTATAACTTTGTAAAACAAAATGTGATAAATAAATACATAGATGTAAATTTAGTGAATTGTTATTTATTATTAAAATAATAAATCGTACATCAACAACTTGGTGAAAAATCTTCAAATTTAAAACAATACAGATGTAAACCGTTTTAATGCAGCAACAAATTGGTCAAACGTTAATAAGGAATTAAAATTCCAGTATATAATATATGTAGCATATAAACATAGAATTGAATTTAATAGATCAGCCCCATTGTCACCGATATCCGATCCAGCTATTTGAGTCGGTATCGGCCCGATATCGGATCCAGTATCGGTGCATCCCTGCTTATTAAGTCATGTGAGCAGACCTGAAATCATAATGCTTAAATCTGAATGAATTTAGAGTTTAAATATGATACAGAAATGAACAAAAATAAAAGATATAACTAACTAATATTCTATTTGCCATTTCATGATCACTATGGCTTGCAATTTTATTGAGAGGTTTTTTTTGGATTACATAATTTTCATTGCTTATTTCTCCACACAAGCACGTATATATCAGTAGTTGTTGGCAAAATTCTCACTCTGACCCGCCTCGGGGTCTTTATGCAGGTCGCTGTCCAGTATCATCATTTGTTGCACCAACGGTGTAACATAATCTACTGTAGGCTATAATGTTCTCTCTCCTCTAATATCTGTCACATGACCACCTCTCATACTGCATCAGTCATGGATCGCTTTGCTTTAGAAACATTATTTAGCTGCTGATTTTCAAAAGCAGGACTTGAAGCTCTGCTTTTTGAATTTCTTCTTTTTGGCTGGACCGCAGAGGGCCAGCCCTACAAACACAAAAGTTTGTCACTGAGTGAGTGAGTGACTGAGTGATGAAGTTGCTCTTTCAAAATGAAAAGCAAATGGGCCTGTCTAGCCTGATGCGTCCGGCTCACGAAACCTGGCACAAGTTGTTAAAACTATGCAATCTAGTTCTACAATCAAACGAGATTCAGCAGCGGCAGAGCCTATGTCTCGTTTAAATTGCTAAATGTTTTCAGACGTAGACTTTGGTGGATTGTTTAGACAGAATAACAGAAAGTTTACGAGCATCCCGCCATGTTGTTTCCTGTTTGAAGCGGCATGCAGAAAACCGGGGACCAATCAGGTGCATTCCAGGATATGTCACCGCTTGAACGGCCAGCTGACTGGAGCAGCGCGTCCCTTAGTGTCCTCGCCGGACCTGGTGGACATGTAGGGCTGGATTTAGCATTATAGGCATGACCACTGACTATTTGTATAACAATTTAGCCACAAATTCACAGAGTCTTGTTACTCTTTGGCAACATTTTTGTGAAAAACCCACAAACAGCACAGAAACAAGTTTGTTCAGTTAAGAGAGTTTCCTGAATCCAACTAAGTAACGAGTAAGAGAGGTTTAGGTTAAGAAGTGGAAATGTTCTTGCATTATGCCCGTTGTCTTTGTTGAAGCCATGATCGACTCTAGTGTTTCTTCAGTGTGTAAATTGCCATCAGCACGACAACACAACTGCTTAGCATCTCACCGCCTGTACCGGTGTAGCTGCTACAGTACTGTATGTACCGCTGCAGGTTGGCATCAGCATTTATGAATGGTTGCTGTATGTATTTTCCCTGTGGGAGGAGGGGGTGTTATGAATTTGTCACGCGGGTGCCATGTTGGCCTAGTTACAGTGTTTCCAGATACTGTAACCGCTCAGCATGTGCTCCCTCACTCTGCATGCCCTCAGTCTTGAATTAATATGATGTTTACAGTATGTGTGTGTCCATGTATTTATAGTGTGTGTGTGCATGTACAGTGTGAGGCATTAAGAGTTTATGAATAATGTGACGAAATACATGTACGCAACAGCCAAATCATATTGCAAAGAAAAAATCCTTATTCACACACACTTGCACACACTCTTTAAGGCGCTGTTTATTGTTTGGAGCCTTCTGTCCATAAATCACAGCTGTAAATAAATAGATCTCTGTGTCGTTCACACTGTGAGATGGATAGGGAGCAATGAGGTGGCCGTCACAACACACAGCCTAGCATGTACGTGTGTGTTTGTGTGTAAGCTGGCTGGGAGGAGCATCACATAAAAGCCAACAAGACTCTCAGGTGTGAAATTAATCAATTACAACGTATTCTCTGTCTCTGATTAGTAATTGCTGCAATAAACAATGTCATTGCTTCTAAATGATACAAGTGTTTGACTGTTTTTTTATACACAGGTAGGTAAATGGTAATCCAACACAGCACTGACTCTGTAGGGGCTGTGTAATGCTTACAGAGTAGCTGTAAGCCCAAATGGATATGGGATGTACATACTGCACACCAAAGTGTTGTGTTGCTTTCATATAATTACGTACAGATATTTACTGATGGAATGGTATTTGGAAGGGATACTAGGAACAAATGGAGGTAAGGTGGGGAAACTCTTTCCACACACCAAACTTTCATCCAGGAGATCGGTGTTGGTGTCTCGTGTGAAACCACAAGTCAAAGTTGATTTATTTGCCACATAACTTCCGTACGTGTACTTATGTTACGAGTTATTTTTAGCCAAACCACAATCTTTTCCTAAACCTAACCAAGTCGGTCTTTTCCTATACCTAAATATGTAGTTTTATTTTGAAAAGACTGGAGTGGAAATTGACACGTGTGCCATGTGTTGAAAGTCGTGCTGAACATCACGGGGAAAAAAAGGTAAATTTGTTTCTATGTACAAAAAACAAATAGATTAAATTTCGTGATTATTTATTATATTATTATAGCTGCCGTGAGACTGTGCTGTGTCCTCACAAAACCAGAACACAAAGTTTGTCAGAGTAAAATAAAATGTTTTTTTGTTTTTTTTACACACGTGGATTAATAGCAATCCCACACGATATCAACCCTGTAGGAGCTGTGTAATGCTTACAGAGTAGCTGTAAGCCCAAATGGATATGGAAGTGCAAACCAGAGTAATGTGTTGCACTACAGGTTGCAACATGGAGAAGCTTCATAAGCAAAATGCAGGACATCATGGTAAAAACCTCATAAGGTAATGTGTTGTAAATAGCTCAGGGGTAGAAACACAACACCAATAGAGAGAGACCATAGATCCACATAGATGCACTACTGAGATTGGTGTATCGTTAAGACTGAAACTGTGGTGAACACAACATTATTGTAGGCCTATTTAGCTCAAAACACATTGCACCATCTGCAAAAAATGGCTTGAAGCTCTGGCTGCGAATTGATTCACAACTACTTGTAAGCGCCATAAAAAATTCAACATTTTAAGAAAAATCTAAGTTAGTGTACTTCTTCACCACTCATGCATACCAGCGGGCATTCCAAATGATTTCCATACGTAATACAACCGACTGTACCGTAAGTGCCTGATTCATCATCTGGACATTAAAGTTGCATGCACCCAAAATGAGAAGGTCACAGTCAAATTTGCTTCATATAAAACATGATAAGAGCTATGGAGCATTAAGCGAGGCTGCTATTGTATGACCAAAATAGCTACTATTAATCTGATGGGGTAAAATATCAGTAGCAGACTTCAGCATGGAGGAGGTGTGTAATTTACCTGAGGAGTTCATCAGTAGGGAAATTGAAATTGGTCCATTTGTAGCCGAATAATCAGATGCATATGACACAAATGAGCTATGAGACTGAAATGCAGTGAGTGAGATCTCAAAGGAAGGCTGTCGCATAATCCAGGATAATGAGATGCTGTGTAGATACAGTCAAATTAGCCCTGAGCTGCAACTACATACTGAGAAACCTTAAATTCTGCCTTGTACTCCAAATTTAAGATTTTTCTCGTAGAACAACAGTATTTCTTGGGGATTAAAGGTAAATTATGTACGATATAACATCAGCTTCTTTGCAGATTGAATGAGAAGTGAGTGAGAGGGAAAGAAGGAGAGAAAGTCCTGCCTGAACGCTATTAGTTTCAGGGCAGCTTTCTTTGAAAAACCCCAAGGTCAGACTCAAAGTGTAAGGCCCAGTGATCAGATCAAAAGCAAGTGTTGATGTTGGTGTTAATATAGAGGCATTGTTTGAAGTCACTAGAGCTTTAAAGCTCGGGGTGAAAACTGACATATATCGTGGAAAAAAACTGTGCAAGAAATGCTGTTGTCCAAAAATGGAAACCAATCTAAAAACCCCTTTAAAATTATGTCTGATAAATTTGTGCTCTCCACTCTTTCTGTTTGTACTCACAGGGGTAATTTACTGAAATTGCACCCAGGGATGAAAAATTGACATCTCCTGGCAAGCTGGAAAAGCTGCGCTGGAGACTCACTACATAACATGATCATATAGTTTTATTACTTTGTTTAGCATGCTAATGATTTAAAAAAAAAAAAAAAAAAAGCATAATGATCTTGATGAATTACAGCGGCCGTGGTGATATTTAACTACAATCATAATTCATCTCTCCTTCCTCCCTGATAGTGTGTAATCAGCTGCTGCCATTCAGCATTTTGCCAGCCTTCACAAAGGCAAAGCAGTCACACACTGTTTAACTCCCATCATTTCCACCCATGTTTCTTTTCATTAAAATGAGCTCATGAGCTGAATTCAGATTTCAATTCTATGTGCGCTACAATGGCAAAAACGTCAGCATGGAGCTTAAAGATGAACAGGATGAGTCAATATTTATCCAAGTTTCACCCCAAATCATTTTTTTTGCAGAAATATATTAATACAGGAGGACAAAGCTGCTTTGAAATTATCTCAAGATGAGTTAAAAATAGATTATTTATATGGGAATACATAATTCATACCTGCTGAATATCATAGGCACAGTTATATGGGAAGCATCATGCAGTTAGGGGGGGTGAGGTCTATCAGGGAAAGATGTTATTACTTCATACTTGGCTGTCATAGTCCATTAAGTCTCCCTTTCATTCTTCCCAGGTCTTCTTTCAATATGCAATCACTCATTTCAGGTGCAAAACATCGGAGAGATGTTTGTGTCTACAGCGCAAACATGCTGTAAGCTAATATAGCATGGAGACAGTGGTAAATTACATACAGTAATGTGGCAGCTGAGTCGCATAATTTTCATCACTGTGTTCTGTCAACTGCCACTCAATCTAACCAGTAATTGACACATCGGTAAGCCCTGCCCTTAATTACGGTTGCTATAGCTGTCAAGCTCTCTGGTATTGGTGTCAGATTTACCCCTCAAAAAAGTTATTTTTCAAAGTGTTTTTCAGGCTGAAATGACAACTGACGCTAACAGATTTTATCCGCTATATTTAGGCAGTAAATTAAGCTAATTAAGCCTGCGCATATGTCGTTGAAACGTTAGTACTCTAATAAAGTTTGTTGCCTTAAACCTGTTTAATACCTTGGACCAAATCTCTGAAGTCTCTCCCGATACGAGATTGCCCTACTACTACTACTGAGAGCACCTGACAGGCCTGTTATTCCTTGTGAGGTGGTTGAAGCATGTTATACCTTTTCTTTCATTCTAAGCTTACTTTAGCTTAGTGAGTTTTAAAACGTGAACCCTGTAAAGAGATCGTAAATATGCACCAGTTGGCTGTGTAACTGATATTATGCTAAAATACTGTGGCTAAAACTAACTTTAGGATCAGTGGGCAACCTCCTCTCTGAAAAGTGAAGCCAATGCAGAAGTGCCTTAAACTTGCATTCTTTCTAATAGCCAGCAGGGGGCGACTCCTCTGGTTGCAAAAAGAAAGTCAGATTGTATAGAAGTCTATAAGAGAAAATCAGCATACTTCTCACTTGATTTATTACCTCAGTAAACATTGTAAACATGAGTTTATGGTCTCAATCACTAGTTTCAAATCTTCAATACAGCATGATGGTCATTTTGTAAATTACGGGGTCCCATTTAGAGTAAAATAGACAGTAAAGCAGGGTATGTTTTAGGGCGTGGCTACCTTGTGATTGACAAGCCGCAGCGTTTTCTGATCTGGGAGTTGTCCATGTTTTCATCTTACAACTTTAAACCTTTCACTGTGTGTTTTCAGTTCACGAAAGTTAATTGTAACCTTTTTGGTTGCCTAAAAATTCAGCGTTTCACCTTCTGGTTGCAAAAAAACGACATGGCGACGGCCAAAATGCTGAACTCAAGGATTCAAAACGGCAGTCCACAAACTAATGGGTGACGTCACGGTGACTATGTCCATTTCTGATATATTTAGTTTATGTTTAGGATGAAGACTAACCGTGGCAAATATAGCGCTATATTGAATAATGATTTTGGCTGTTTGGTGAGCTAACACAGACACACACTGTTTAATCCCTTCTTTACATTTCCAGTTGTATTTTTGGCTTTGGAGAGAGAAAATAATAATAAAATAAATAATCTTCTAACCTTTTATATAGGCTACTGAGTCTCACTCTTACATATGTAGCCTACACTGCTTCAACTGACAGGCCTGCTGTGCTTAGTTACGGTTGCTAAGTTATGATTGGACAATCGCTGCTCAGGGAAGCAAACATTCAATTTGTTTACAAGGCTGTTTGTCACCTGTTCAACAGTTATCAGAGCCAAAAATAGAGACCAGCAGCTTCCTGGTGGTTAGTCAATTGTTCCCAATGAGAACATTAAGATTTCTCTCTTTAACAGGAAGAGACTGAACCTGGTGCTGCTAATTTAAACCAACTCTCTCCACTATCAGCAACATCTAGAAAACCTAAACCATTATTTTTTTAAGTGAGTCTTTGGTTTGATTATGGGGAGGTTGACGTAAAAATCTGTCATCCAAAACAAACCTCTGACCAAAAACATTGTTTGCTCTGAATGCTCCTGCCTCCAGTGTATTATGTTCTCTCATGCAGTACATCCTTCAAGTGAGAGTAAACCATGAAGTGACCCTGCTGTGAAAAGTTACATCTTCATCATTTTTAGGCTTTTGGTACATTTTCCTCATTAAAAAGGTCTACTTTTTAGCATTGCATACTGGCCCTTCGCAGCCTATTTATGTCTTTGAATGCTCCTGCTGTGAAGTCACACATTCATATTCTACTCAGAAAAACGAATTCACGCTCACTATGGTTTGATTTTTAACATTATTCTGAACAATGATAGAATAAATGAAGGAATAAAATGTGCAGAAAAAACAAGTATGAACGACACCGAAACAAAAAGGCTTCAAATGGTCTTTTCCAGGGGAAGCTGCTAAAAATAGAAAACAGACTTAACAAAGACAGATTCACCTGCTTTTCATGTATTTAAAAGCATTGATTATTCTTGTGCATATGGCTCCTTCTAATTGGTTTCAGGTAACTGTTGTTTTCTCGACCTGTTTAGACCTGAAGAAGGCTGAGAATTGGGGCTGTTGCAAGTTTTCACTATATAAAAACCAACTGCTGAAAAGGCAGACAAAACGCCAGAGGGGAAATGAACTCCTAGAGATGAAAAGGCTGGTGTGCCATTATTACACACTTCAAATAAGCCTCCACTATAGAGACCGGGAGATTTATTTTTTAAAAGGGACAGTCTAGGCGTGAAGAATACACAGCGAGATAACATGATTATGTAATTGAATTTTTTATGCAATTGAGAACAAAGATGGTCTTGATATAGGCCTTGTGGCGGTGGCTTTTTTCGCAAACTGTGTTTAATAGGAAAATAATCTCATCTGTGAACTATTCAACTCGCATTTCCATATCTGGCTTCATATCAGGGGGCGGTGCTGCACAAACAAGTCTTCCAGCTACATATCCAGCCAGCCTTTCTGCGATCATAACGTCACTTATATGACAGTTAATTTGGTCCAATTGTTTTATTTTAACCTTATCATCAAAGTAGCTTTTGCAAATAATTCTGCAAACTACAAATGCATGCTGGTTGTAACCGGCATGAGCATGTGGAGCTGACATCAGGACAACTTTAAAAATCATCTACTCTGATTGACTTTCTGGCTCTTGTCCTATCACGGCACCAAAATGAACCAAAGTGTATTTGCCGGTCTAGTCTGTTCCTGGTCCTGTTGTTGTGGGTAATTACAGACAGCTCTGTTTGTGTTGAGGCTGTAAATCTCATCTGTCCTTTCTAACACAAGCAGAGATTGATAACCCTGTTTGGTAGAATGACTGAGAGCCACAGCTTCACTGAATAACTAATTGAGTAATGAGAAATGCAGATGTCCTGTCATGAAAAGACAAAACAGGTTTTCAGCAAGAAGTTCCTGTTAATTTTAAACCCAGGAATACTTTTCAAGGAACTAAAAGGTTCCTTCAGCCCATTGTTGTCAGTGTTTCCGCCACCGTCTCAAGACCTGCGAAGATTAAGCAAATTAGTCTGCTGGGGTATGAAAAAGCAACATGACATTGGACGAGAGCTGCTGGTGGTCGCACAGATAAACGCACTCTGCAGCCTGTAGCTCAGGTTGCGTGTTTGATGGTTATTTATTTAGTTGTGCTTTAACTTAACCTCCGTGAAACAATCAGAAAATAACTCTTTGTCTGTAACTCTTTCTTGTCACGAAGGAGGTTAAATAACGCTTGCGTAAAATTTTGGTGAGGGAAAACTGTCATGACCATATTCCAAGGGGTCCCTTGACCTCTGACCTCAAGATATGTGAATGAAATTGGGTTCTATGGGTACCCACGAGTCTCCCCTTTACAGACATGCCCACTTTTGATAATCACATGCAGTTTGGGGCAAGTCATAGTCAAGTCAGCACACTGACAGCTGTTGTTGCCTGTTGGGCTTGAGTTTGCCATGTTTTGATTTGAGCATATTTTTATGCTAAATGCAGTACCTGTGATGGTTTCTGGACAATATTTGTCACTGTTTTGTGCTTTTAATTGATTTCCAATAATAAATATATACATACATTTGCATAAAGCAAGCATATTTGCCCACTCCCATGTTGATAAGAGTATTAAATAATTAAATCATTATTATGGTCATCAATGCAAAGCCCACCCCGGAAATTCCCGCACTTTCAGAAAGTACTACCTCCCGACCAGAGCATCTTTGGGAGTAAAATGTCCCCGGAAAATGTTCCCGTAACTTCATTAAGACCCTGGTCCCTACGGTCAAAAAGCAATGTTCCTCAAAAATGTCCTAGTTCTGGGGGAAAGTTCCTGCGGCGGAAAGGAGGCTAATGGAAACAGACCTATAGCGTCTCATTTAAGAGTTAACTGTCCAGACATGTAAGTAATGAAAGGAAAATACACATAGACAGTTCTGTGTTGACATTCGTTCCGTGGCTTTTTTTCACGCATGGGGATCAGATGTTGCCACAACAGTACATTTTTTAAAAAGGTCTCTGCGTGCATGCACGTGTGTACATGTTAAAAGGCCAAGGCCAGTGGGTCACTGTGTGCTGGATAGACAGAGCCTTGAGGGTTTCCCTGCCCTGTGTGGCAGATCTGTCAGCTTAAGCAAGTGTGAGACTGGCAAAATGCCCAGGATGGCTCTAGAGCCTGTCTACAACACATCAAACTTGACCTCAACATCAGTTAGTAACCAGGGCTCATTTTTGTATGCCTTAACATCTGCCATTTTAATCATTTCGACAGCATCTGCAAATGGTGCAAAGATGTACACGGTGTGATTAACACTCACAGTAGTTGGTCTGGGGAAGAAAATGTATAAGTAAGTGCAATTTAAAAATAAATCTTAATATCCATATCTAAGGAGCTAAGGGAACTTATCTGAAACATTTCTCGATTCAGTCTATTTGTAAAGATAAAGAACATGTCGCCTCATTGCCCTCCGATTAGTATTCCAAAGCTTCACCGTGATTGTCACCTATTAATCCATGTTTTGCAATGCTTGAGGATGCCACCACTTTCAGCCTAATGAAGTATGGCCTTTTTCATTTCAAGCCAGTGAGGCATCGCTGCCAAATGCAAATCATTCGCCAAACATAAAAGCGCACACATTGTTCTGCAGAGAGCTATTTAGCATGTTTCTGTGATATTGTACAAAATGATTTTAACAAAAAGAAGAGTGGCAGCCAAACAACAGCCAATTATGGTATAACATACGATGCATGTTCTTGTCTTGGAGGATGTGTTTTTGCTGAACGCCACGGTCTTCAGGAAATTCAATATTGAAAGATATATACCACTGAGTTTAATGTGTGCAGCAATAACAACCAGTACATCCTCTTCCTCATCCTCTGCTACACGGAGAAAATCAACTGACTCCTCTGAGTTGGACGTCTCTAAAAAGTTTCCCTGTCTTTAGGAGAGAACAGTTATGGCGGCATCCGTCATCTTTCAGAGACAAAGTGATGGCGAAGGTCCAATGATTTGCAGGCGGCAGAGCTACGCCAAGATGGATGGGCAAAAAAATCATCCATTGTGAAGTCAATCTTCAAAACTCCAGGGACATTTGCCTGACTTCATTCGCAGTCACCATTACAGAGTGACTCAGGGCACTTGAGTGAATTTCACCTCAGCAAAATTAGCCATTAGCTTTCTGATAGGGCTGCATTCTTTAGGAGGAGGTAAGTAGATGCCGGGGCAAAAAGGTGAACTGAAAGAGCAGCCAGAAATAAATATGATGTGATGGGGTTCATGGGGAAATGGAGGTAAAACCGAATTTACGTTATGGCTTCTTGCACTAAATAGTTGTCACCTTCCACCATAACAGCCATGTATCAATGTCTTAATCAACACTCATTCTGTACCCATCTTTTTTTGAATGTAGATATTAACCGTATCTACATTGATTGAACAAGGCGACTGTCTGTCTGTAAGCTCGCCTGTTCCACTACAGGCAGACTCCCCTCACTCGCTATCGGGGAAATAAAATCAATGACTCAATACATAAACATTGTTAGTTTCTTCCCATGGAGCCGAAATGAAAACTATTTTGGTTCAGTAAATTTATGCTGTCAGTCAGCCAGCCGCTGTCCACTCAGCTCTCCAGGAGCTGCTGCTGACAGACGGCAAAGACGGAGTCAGTGTGGATTGGATGATGGACTGCTCGCGCTGCTCAAGTCTGGCTCAAGTCTGGCTCACATCTAGCTCAAGTCTGGCTCACATCTAGCTCACGTCTGGCTCACATCTGGCTCATCACCATCTTTTCTTAACAGCCCTGCGTTATGCGGGTTCACACATTACATGAGATCGAGCCGATTTTGGGCCAGATTTCCCCCTCCAGACAATAATCAACAAAGCCCCAATTTTCTGATGGTTCCAAAGATTATCTTTCCAGATATTCTTGTGGTGTCATCAGTTCGGAAGTCCATCCTGGCTGCACCGATTTCAAATCCTTAATATTAAACATGTTCAATATTTATAATCGGATATCCTGTTGTGTGTTTGTGGGGAACCCTGAAGATAGACGCTGACGCAGTCACGTGGGAAAGAACGATAGCCAACTGAGAACCAAGCTGACTGAAGAAGGAAGGACAACCGCTAATGCGTGAGCTAATGCAAAACGCAAAGCATAATGTAGTAGTAAGATGGACCTCAGAAATGGAGGAACAACTTGTTGATTTGTGGCAACAACACAAGTGTTAATCACCTCCGCCAAGGCCGAAGGCCTAGGAAGGAGGTTATGTTTTCGCCGGCGTTGATTTGGAGGATTACTTGAAAAGTCCTTGATGGATTTGAATTAAATGTTTTGGAGGGGTAGGGTGTGGCACAATGAACAATCAATTAGATTTTGGTGGTGATCCGGATCATGGTCCGGATTCATGAATTTCTTTAAGCACTACGATCAGCCAGAACATTAAGACCTCTGCTGGGTTTAACATATGCACAGTGTAACTGATGACGCGTTGATGACGCATGACTCCGCCTTCTTCCTTCGGAGAGAGAGCGGGGTTGTGGGGGGTTAGCGGGGAACAACTGTGGAATCTGCGTTTTTTCACATTAAACTTGGTTAAATTACAGTTGAGTTCGACCAAAGCACACTTGGTGATTGTTGGAAAGAGTAACGACGACGGTTTAGGTGAGTTTTATTTTGTTTCTGTCCAGTTTGAATGAAGTGTTTTACGATACGATGCTCCGCTATGTACAGCTGATCTCAACCTAAACAAAAATACACATGGATAATGGCGCAAGCTGAACGGAGAGGGGGGCGAAGAGGGGGGCGGAGGTCTGCGCTCTCCAAGTGCCATTCTAGTTTAACATGTCTCCATGCCGTCATCCATTATTTTTCTTTTTTCTTCGTGAATTTTAAGTACAAAGAAGTGCAAAAACTAACATTGCTAATTCGTCCTGCCTGTCATCTGCCATGTTTGGTCACGTTTGATCATGAGAGATTTCGCGAGATTTCTGGTTTTGAGAGTCGGGGCTCTCGTTGTTCATAAATTAAATCTGTTAGTGTGTGGTGTGCTGTTTTTGCCAAATCGTTGCTCACCACACACTATAGGAACAAAACTGTTATATTTAACATAACATGCCATTATGCGTGGGGTCTTCTTATCAAATCTTTTAAGATTTGAAGAATCTTTTGGTGTGGGCCAGCCTTTAAAACAGAGCAGGACATTGGTGGGAACGTTTTGTTTGGTCACCATCTGCTCTGAGCACTTTCACAACTTCATTTTATAGATGGAAATGATTTATCAGTTTCATCAGTTTCATCAAGAAAATAATCAGTAGATGACTGCATCTTTCACTGGTGATAATTTAGTTTCCCTGTTACTGCACAAATACATTTTTACAATACATTTGGTCTACCACTTGTTTACGGTTTCTATTTTCTTTTCTTGTAATACCTATCATTAAATGTGTTGTCCAATATTGTTTTCACAGTTTCACAATTGCTTGCAATAAAGACTCAAAAGAGCTGCTTGTCTTCCACCTTTACTGACGACTAGTGTGTTTTGCTAGCTGCGTAGCTGTGCATCCTAATGAGTAGTCAGGACAGAAGAAACATCAGCACCAGAGTCTCCAGGTCCAGCTGAGTGCTTTCAGACACTGGTATTCAACCATTCCCAGTTGTGAATATGAGTAACTGACTGCCCACATAAACAGGCTGACAGCAGTCTGCCTCCTCCACTGCTGTCAGCTGCTGTACGCCTGGTTCCCGAGCACTGCTACCTAACCAAAGTTTCTCGAAGCACAAGAGCACATAAAGCCCTCGAAGACAAGGTACCACCAGTGTAATGAGAATTATAACGTTGGTTAAAAGTTTGCACAATATGCTGACTGTTTTGGTGCCAGGTTTCTCCACTCTTATTACTCCACCTCTATTTCAATCATATTGAACAAAAATGTATTCTCAGATGGCTCCATGCTCCAATGCGTTTCTATTTAGGGGGTTCTTGATTTAAAAAGATTTGAGAGCATTTGGCTTAGTCTGGCCCGCAGAAGGAACAGCCATTGGCAGCAAAGATAATGCTCCCAACCCTTTTAATAGCAATTGCACAGAAAATGGCAAAGTAGATGGCACCAGACGAACCACAGGCAGCCAGACACTGAGAGAAAGAGGGGAGGGAATAATAGCCTGCCATATACTGTATGTATGTATGAATATATATATATAAGCTCCTAATGAAAACAAACCACATGTCCAAAACGGATGCACAATAACAATGTTCTCTATTAAGACAATTGAGATTCAAATGTATTAATATGCAAAGCACAAGTAATACAATATGCCACAAGGTCCAATCAAACTGGTGTCATTTCACCGCAAAAATATAATCAAATAAAAATGAAATGAAATAAGTGGGAGTTTTAATGATGCTCTTTTGTCACACACAGTCCTGACACAAAATCACACAAAGGTACATCATGTCCAAGTCAGACATCACCTTAAATACAACAAGCCTAATAAACTTATAAATGATGATTACATCAACTATTTTAAAAGACCACTACAATAATATTGTAGGGGGGATAAGTACCATTAAGTGCCATTAGCAATATGGAAGTATATATAGATTTTCCAGTTGAACTAAATTATTATGACATACATCTTGATTAATAGTGTTCAGACATCATGTATTGAAAATGTAGAATAGTCGAAGCGCAAATGAACTTGTTGACCGGCCACGCCCATGAAATCTATGGACAAATGTAATAAAAAAGTTGGGACGAGCCGAACATCTGTGTGCAGATGTGGAGGAAAGATGTCTCACCTGCGCGGCCATGAATGACAGATCCATACTGTTGCTCCGGTCAAGCCAAGGCACTCAATGAAAGATTCAAACGTGCGTAGTTCTTTCTCCTCTTTATTCCCTCCGATGGAGCATTTGCCTTCTTTCTTTTTATTATTTTCTAACTCGGCATCCACAGAGCTCTGTCTGTCTGCAAGTTGGCGCACTTCACGTGAGGAGAAGCATGTCGAAGATGAAGAATGTAAATAAAAAGGAGGGGGAGGAGGAGAAAATGAAGGGATGTGTGACAAAAGAAAAGCAGGAAGAGAAGCTGAGCAGGCGGAGAAATGAAGATATGAGGATGCGAGAGACAGCATGCGAGTGAGAGAGGGAGGTAGAGGAGGAAGAGGAGGAGGCGGAGGAGCTGGACTGTCACATGGAACCTCTCTCTCTCTCTCTCTCTCTCTCTTGTTTTTCTTTCTTCTTTGTCTGTATCTTTTTCTCTACTATTTGCTTATCATTCAGCCTTTTCTCTAAATTTTTTTTTTTGTACTATTATCTTCTTATTGAGATGTACACTACA